>JAOEHY010029916.1:25428-40117 GCA_025447955.1 Psilopsiagon aurifrons | reverse complement strand
AGCAGGGGACGAGGGGGTGGACGGGGGGCACCGCGGGCGCCCTTGGCGCGCCCGCCGCTGCCGGTGTCAGAGCCCCGCGGCGTGGAGCGCCCGCGCGTTCCGGGTTCTCTCCGGGGGCTCCGGGGGGAAGCGCTTCCTGTGGAGTCCCCGCGGCGGCGGCGGCTCTGAGGAGCGCAGCCTTTGGGCAGGTGAGGTGCCCGTTCGGGGTAAGGGGGTCGTGCTGGGTACTGCCACGCTGCTGCAGCTCTTCCTGGGAGGCGGGAACCCCCACCCCCAAGCCTGACACCCCCCTACGACTGCTGTCTTGAGGCCGCCCGAAGGCCCGGGGCGGGACAGCGGGTATCGCCTGCCAGCTGGGTGCAGCAGGGAGGAGCCGGCCCGCCGAGGGAGATAAGTGTCCTCCTGGCCCTGGTCCTGAGATAATCTCCTGTGGTCTGGGAGCGCGCTCGAGAAAGAACTCCGTCCTGTGAAGGTGGTCCGAGCAGATGTGAGGGAAGGGATGGAGCTGTGCTCCTGCTGCTGCTTTTTCTAACCTGAGGCTCTTGCGGCACCTTACAGAGGGAAGCAGCAGCTTGTACTCGTTTTGCATACAAGGAAAGTACAGTCCTGAGGTCAGAGTTAATTGCCCCAGGCTACAGAGCTCAGCTGTGGGAGAAAGCTGAAACTCTGCTTGCTTGTCTGCTGCTGCTTGCACGTGTGGAATGATTACTCTGGTTCATTTGACGGACTTGCTGTTCTCGTGCAAGGGGATGTTCTTAGTGCTCTAAGATCTGTTGCTAGCTCTGTGTGCAGACCTAAGCTGTAGCTTTTTAAGGAGTTTGTACGTATGAGTGATTTTACTCTGGCTACTCGTTTCTAACACTTTTGATTGGGAGTATGTAGCAGTCATATGTGTCTGAACATTGAAGAATGCTGAAGTTCTCTTTAGCTACTAGATGGATGATGTGCTCCTTGTTTAGGGCTTTGCTTTCTGCTTCGTTGCAGCTGGCCCGGATTCAGACTGACAGCATAGTCGGGATGCTCCGTGCGCTGTATCCTAAGCTCCACTTCGAGATTGGTAAGTTTGAATGCCGACCCAGCAGAGGCGGCAGAGGGAGCCAGCTGCTTATCTCTGTGGGCAAGAGGTGTGTGTGCAGTGCTGGGACCCTACTTATCAAAGAGTGCCATCTGATTGCAGTTATGTTGTGTGGCTGAGGAGCTGCTGCTCGTTTCTTCTGGCGGAGAAAGATGGAGTTCATAAGCTCCTGGTGGTTGAAGCTCTGAGCTTGTCATACTCTCTGAGCATGTCATGCAGATGGTGTTAATATTGCTCCATTTGAGAGCCTGGTGTTGTTCTGGCTGCACCCCACTGTGCCTTAGGGACGTTTTTCCTGGCTGGGGCTCGAGAGGATCAGTGAGAGCAATGGGAGCCTGCCCTCTTGCCCCTTACTCTGACTTTGAGGACAGTGAAGGAAGCCTCTGTGTCACTTCCCCAGGTGCAGCATGTTTCCAGAAGCAAGCAGGCTGCTCTCCTATTACCTCAAGTCCGTGTTCACGCAGTAGCACGTGACACTACTGCTCGTTGTGTGTGGCGTAGATATTTCCAGTCTAGGCCTAGGTGCTCTGACCCAGCTCACATTTTACCTGTTCTCTTTCTGAGCAGTTGCCATGTCAACAACAGGAGACAAGATCCTGGATACAGCACTTTCCAAGGTAATGGATCTCTTTTGTGCTCTACACAAGAAGTAATTGTGGTTCATAATGTATTTATTTGCCAACCTTTCCTTGGTGATTCTTGTTCTTCTATTTATATGCAGATCGGGGAGAAGAGTCTCTTCACCAAAGAGCTGGAAAATGCGCTTGAAAGAAATGAGTAAGAGCTTCTTGTTTTCTCATCCTCCTCTGGCATTTCTGATGCTCTTTATTTGGACACTTTTGGCTTGCTGCGTGTGTGATCCTAGTTCCTTTCTGGCCTGGTACCTCTGGGCAAGAAAGGGCGTATTTATTGTTACCGTGGTAACATCCAGTAACATCTTAGCACACCAGACATGCAGGAGATGTGGGCACTTTGTGCTGCTTTCTGGATAACTTCTTTTTACAGAAAACACTTGGTTTGGGCTCCTGCGGGAGCAGAGACATGAGCCCTTCTTTGGTTGTTTTGGTCTCTTTTTTCAGTATCCCGAGGAGGTTTCAGTGGTGCTTATGCTCTACAGTAGGTTTAAAACCAAAAGATGATACTCTACATCTGTGACACACAGGCGCGTGATACTGTGCTTTCAAGTAAAGCCATTGAAAAACATACTGGAGACAAGCATTTATGATGCTTGTTTGCCTATAATGGAGCAGATGATGGCCTTTGACTTGGCTGGCTGTTATTTCTGGTTCAGAGCATAATAGCAGACAAGGTATTAGTTGCATATTGGTATAATGAGTTTCTCTCCGCTTGAACATCTCCAGCATCTTTCTTATCCTCATTCGACCCAGTGGTCGTAATATGTCTTGCAGCGCTGCTGGGAGGAAGACCTTGCCTTCATTTTACAGGTGGGAAAAGAGAGAGAGTGAAGAATGAAGTGGCTTTTCTTGAGTAACAGTGGAATTCTGTGGGAATTCTGGCTGTAGGATCCTGACATTCCCCTCTCTTCTCCAAATTAATTCCCAGAGTGGCTTCACGCTTTTCCTGTAGGTGTCCTGCAGGCCTTGGGTAGGCATGGTGTGAGCTCAGGCATCTGTTCAGTGATTACTGTTCTCTTATTTTTAGAGTTGACCTCGTGGTTCACTCCTTGAAGGACCTGCCGACTTCTCTGCCTCCTGGCTTTACCATCGGTGCTGTCTGCAAGTAAGTGTGGATGTGAGGGACGTGCATTTTACAGCATCGGTAGTGGCAGCAAAACAAGGATGGCTGAGGTCTTTTTAGGTACTCAGAGTTTGACCATCCTCTGGTTAATCTCTGAAACGGTGGAAACACTGGAGCTGATCTCATGTTCTGTAGCTGCCAGGTTTGCTGGAAATTCTTGCTTTTGTTCTGATGGTATGTGGGTTGTTTTGGAGCCAGAGGCACTTCCTCTGGGGCCTGGCAGAGAACTGTTAAGCGTAACAGCCTTCTATTAAATGATGTCAGCCTTTTTGTATTTGTATTGTTTTGCAGAAGGGAAAACCCACTTGATGCCGTTGTCTTTCATCCCAAAAACTGTGGAAAAACACTGAGCCTCCTTCCTGAAAAGAGGTGAGTGGGAAGACGAAGGGGAAGACAGGTGCGGTTGGTGATGGTGGCCGGGGGGTGCCCTCCAGAAGTGTCTCCTGTAAATCAGTTGTTTGGGATTGGCTTGCCTGCATCTCGCTTCGCCCAGACTTTGTGCTAAGCCTCACAGAGTGGTTTTCTTTTTTCTGAGGAGATAAAAATGACTGGCAGGTTTTGGGGTCTTTGTTTTAATTAAGGGAAAAAAAATCACCATTTGTTGGCTTGAAAGTTCAAAGCTCTTTCCGCTGGAGGTGAGGGTGAGGTGAGTGTAGGAGCATTCTAGATTTCATGCGTTATGTTTTCCCCACAGTGTGATTGGAACCAGTTCACTTCGCAGAGCAGCTCAGCTCAAAAAGAAGTTCCCTCAGTTAGAATTCAGGGATATTGTATCCTTTCCTGGTAAAATGAAATGTGGGGGCTAGGTAAAGCTGCAAATGGGAAACTTGAACTGAATATGAAATCTAGATTCAAGGCTGATTTATGTCGCCTGAGCAGCTAGAGCAAACTGTTTCCTCAAAGGCAGCCCTCCCCTAACCTACTTGGTGAGGGATGTATAGTGCACTGTTGCCATTCTGCCTTTTGCTTTCTCATGAGCCGGTAAAGAAGGGGCCAGTCTTCATCTAACAAAGGATTGTCTGCATGTAACGCTTCTCCCAGGATGGTGCTCTGATTCTCATTTGGAGGCTGTCAGATTCTATATATTATGGAAACACATTCTGGCCAATGTTATGTAGGGATAGGAGCATTTGCCTGCTGTTTCTATGCTTGCTTAATCACTTCTGCAGAGAGGAAATTTAAATACCCGCTTAAAGAAGCTAGATGAGAGGGAAGACTTCAGTGCCATCATCCTGGCTGCTGCTGGGCTGAAAAGAATGGGCTGGGAGAGTCGCATTGGTCAGGTGAGGAGCAGCAAAGCAGAAGATACCATTCTGTGCTGAACCATCACTTGTTTTTCTCTCAGGCCTTACGGTCATCCCGTCAAAGCTGAGCATGTGGTCTGGTCAGTGCACTGAAACCGGACACAGCTTAACTTGGATTTTGCTTTCTTCCAGCTCCTAAACCCAGAAGATTGTCTGTATGCTGTTGGACAGGTACGTTAAGACTCTTAAGCCATAGCTGGTATCGAAAGCCAGTGGCAGTACTGTGTGTTTCCAGATTAGGAAGGAATTGTTTTGTCACTGTCACTCATTCAGCACTTTATCTTTAGAAAATGCTGGGAAGCTTGGATTTATCCAGGTTTCTTGTCACAAGGGACATTGGGTTGGGTGTTTCTATATATGTTCCCTAACTGAGATTGGCTTTAGAATGGCTTGAAGTGACAGCATGACCTTGAACACTTTGGCCCAAGGAAATCCTCATCTTCCTTTTAGAGCAGCTGCTATAGCATGTCCCTGCAACCAGTGGATTGTCTTGCCATTTACTTTTGTAAATGGCCAAATATCGCTCCCTTAGCAACATGCATCCAGGCCTCTGAGTGTGTTTCACGACCAATGCTGAGCGCACAGAGGGTGTGTGAAGTTCAGGAATTACTATGATTATTGTGTTTCATGTTTCCCTTTCTTCCTGTAGGGTGCCTTAGCAGTGGAAGTTCGTGCCAAAGACCAAGAGATGCTGGATATGGTGTCTGTCCTGCATGATGCAGACACCGTGCTGTGCTGCATTGCTGAGAGAGCCTTTATGAAACGTTTGGTAGGTGGGCTCTTCTGCCTGTGGCAGTAAATACTGCTCTGCTAGTTGACATCGTGGGGATTCTTTCCTAAAGCTACGAAGTGGAGAGTGCTTCTGAACTGCGAAGTGCCTGTAGAGCGATGGGCGGGGGTTGTGCAGCCTAAACTTTTCAGAGGCCTCTACTTTGAACCTATTAGGTAGGAGCCTCAATGTCAGCTGCTCTCTGTTTTAGGAGGGTGGATGCAGCGTCCCTGTCGCCGTCAGCACCATGTTGAAAGATGGCCAGGTGAGGAGTACTTTGTATTTACCTGGGATTATTTCTGAAAACCTATTCCAGTGCATGCATGTTCCCTGGTCCTACCTGGAGGATAACTCTGGCAGAGATCTTTATAGCTGCCCTTTATAGTAGAGAAGCCCCTTATGGCAGAGAGGCTCCTGGCTCAAGCCTTCTGAGTTTGTGTCCAAAGCAGGAGTATGAGAATGGGCCTGGTTATTGAGGCTTGGTCTTCTAGAAAATGACCTTACTAGAAGTACCAGATCCCCCCTTCCCTCTTTAAAGGTTACGTTGTCGTAAGATTTGAAAGCAGCGTTCCTGACCCCAGAAAAATCAGCATTTTACACGATGGGAGTGTGATTGAGGAGGTGGGAAACTAGAGAACTGTTCAGCTTTTTCCCTGGGAAGTTGCGTCCTGCCTAACAGGGATCACTTTTCTTACAGTTGTGGTGTTAGGCTATTTTTGCTGGCCCCACTGCACTACAGAAGCCTTGGCCTCTGGTCTGAGCTTTGAATGTTGTGGGTTTTGTTTTTTTAAGGGGGTGATTGCCTTTCTGTTTGTTAACGCTGTATTAATCCCTTCTGCGTGTCTTTCCAAGCTGTATTTGACAGGAGCAGTCTACAGTTTGGATGGATCCGATAGCCTGAAGGAGACTATGCAGACCAGTGTTAATTATCCCCAGCAGGTATGTGAACCACGATGATGGCTTCAAACCCAGACCTCATGACCCAAACCTGAAGCCACATGAGAAAAACAGACCTTTTGAAATCTGCCTGTTATGTTGGGTCTGGTTCTTTGGAAACTTAACAGAGCACTGCTCTCATGTTTCACATGTGGCTTGAACTATTCATTGCGCACTCCTTCCTGCTACCTTACAGAGGTGATTTATATTTGCAGAATGAAGATGGACCGAATGATGATGTGCAGCATGTTGGCATCACAGCCAAAAACGTCCCTGGTCAGGCCCAGGAAGCTGCAGAGAACCTTGGTGTTGAACTAGCAAGTTTACTTCTTAGCAAGGGAGCAAAGCATATCCTTAGTGTGGCCAGGCAGCTCAACGATGCCCACTAAACCTGTGGTGTGGTCTGCACAATTGCCACAACTCTGGCAAGCCTTGGCAGCTATGCTGTCCTCCTTTGGAGGAAGGGATTTCTTCAGATGCTCACACTGGTCTCATCTGACATTTGGGCACAAGAACCTGAAATACCGAGTTAACTAACTCAGATTGTTTATGCTGTTTGGGGTTTCTGGCCCTCTTGGCATTTCTCAAAATTGCAGTCTCCATTTAAGTTTTATTTTTAACGATATTTGTAGCTAGGAAGGTTCAAAAGAAAAAAAAAGGATTAAAAAAAAAAGCTCTAAGTATTCTCCTATTGCCATGAGGAACAAGGGATTTGTTAAGAGGTTATAATCAGTCATGATGGCACTTGAGTGCCATACTGTGTCAACAGTACTTAAGTACTTTCAGTAGTCATTAATATTGTTTGGTCCTGTTCACTCATCAGTGTTGCAGAGGAAGACTATTATTTAGCAGGTTCCTCAGTAAAGTAGCATGGATGCCAAACTCATAGGTCTGGCTTAAGGTAGGAAATTAAGTTTGCAGTCACAGGGTGCAAATTTGTCCATCGGACAATAATTAATTGGGAAGTGAGTGAACAACCAGTCATGTGTCCCTTATTCACCAGACTACAAGGCTTGTCAGCATCATTCATGTATGCTAATCATTTAATGGGGAGCAGGAGAGAAAGCCCAGATGAAACTGTTGTGCCTTTCCGTGCTAGTCCTGGTCCCTTCCTATGACTGGGTTCTTGCACTCCCTACCATGCAGCTATCTGCTCAGCAAGGCTCATGGTCCAGTGCCTTGTGCAAACACTGAAGCAGCACCTTATCAGGGTCCCGTTTTGGAAACGGAGCATTCTTTATTCTCTGCAACGACCAGTAAACGTATCAGGCGATAAATACAGCATAATGGTAAGCAGCACGCCAGTGCCAGTGTCAGTCTTTACGGAGCAGCTCCTCTGTTCACAGCTCCACAGACCGCGACCGCAGCAGGCGCCAGCGCTCCTCCGCCCCGCAGCGCCAGCCGGCGGACGGGGTGGGGCCCAGCGCCGCCAGCTGGGCCTCGACACGCCCCCTCCCCACGCGGATCTCAGCTCTCCCGGTGAGCAATGGGGGTGGCCCTGAAAAGGGCCTTTGTGTGGTGCCGAGGACTCGGCCGGTCTAGTACTCCTGCGACTGCTGTCCGCTGCCCTTCTTGCCGGCCTTTGTGGGGCCCGCGCTGCCGCCGCTGGTCTTTTTGGGCAGCAGCACGGCCTGGATGTTGGGCAGGACGCCGCCCTGCGCGATGGTGACACCGCCCAGCAGCTTGTTGAGCTCCTCGTCGTTGCGCACCGCGAGCTGCAGGTGCCGGGGGATAATGCGCGTCTTCTTGTTGTCGCGGGCCGCGTTGCCCGCCAGCTCCAGGATCTCGGCCGTCAGGTACTCCAGCACGGCCGCCAGATACACCGGCGCGCCGGCCCCCACCCGCTCCGCGTAGTGCCCGCGCCGCAGCAGCCGATGAACGCGCCCGACCGGGAACTGCAGCCCTGCCCGGGACGAGCGAGACTTGGCCTTAGCCCGGGCCTTACCGCCGCTCTTGCCACGGCCAGACATGGCGCCCCGCTGCTCCGCGCACGCTGCGCACCACCAGAGCTCTGCGGCGAACTGAGGCAGTGGGCTGCGCGCCCGCCCTCTTATAACCTCCCCCGAAGTAGCGCTCCGCTCATTGGACAGCGCCGCCCCGCCTCGCCATTGGTACATCTGCCGGAAGAAACTTTTTGCTGATTGGTCTCCTCTGCGGAGCCGCGGCGCTTGCCCCTAGCCCATTGGTGGCGGAGATCGGCCAATCAGAGGGCAGGGCGCCAAATTCGTACCTGGCTGAGGCGGTTGACGCGCCCTCCCGCACCGTCCCCGTCCCCCCCCTCTCGGTGCTTCAGGAGCTGCTTTGGGCTCCTTCCGAGCGGGCAGCAGCGCCGCGGGGAGCCCCGGGGAGCCCCGGTGCCGCGTGAGTATCGACTGGGGGTGGAGGGAAAGGCGATCACAGCGTGCGGCCTTCGCTCAACGCTGACGGCGTTCACCTGCGTCCTCTGCCACGCATGGACGCAGCGACCCTCCCTTTGCTATCCCCTTTTGGATGCGTCCTAATCTGCGAAGAAATGCAGATGATAAAGACGTTCAGAAATAAAAGCCCTTTGGTGGGAAGATCCCTGCTAGCTGGGAAAGAGGAAGGGGTCTACTGGAACCAGCCCCCTAGCAGGGTTTAGAGCCACAGAGATGCCCTGTGTAACCGGGCTTTGCTGCGTGACAATGCTCTTGAGGCAAATTACTGAGGGGGAAAGGGTACTGCAAGCTGTTTTATTTCCAGAGCGCTCCTAGCTCTGGGTAGAGTTTATAACATCACACTCTTGTGTCCATGGACCAAACACAAGATTGGCGAAGCCAGGAGAGGATTCTGGCTTACTTGTTCTGCTGTAGAGAGTCTCGCAGAAATTGAAGCTCTCATCTTCTCTCTAGGAGAACCCAAATTGCTTCTTAGATGTATAGAGATTTCATCTTTCCCACTTTTGGGTCATTCACTTCTCCCCTGAAGGCGTTCCCAGTAACAATGATGTCCAAGTAGCAGGGAATCTTTTCTGTCAGTAGAATCTGACAAAAGCCTTCTGAGCTCAATAAAACAAGAAAGACTATTATGGTCCAAGAGTGGCCTCTGTAGAGTAGTTGCACGTTGGCAAGTGTCCTGAGGTTCTTGGAGGGCCAGAGTAAGATGAGTTGCAGCATTTGGTCAGCAACTGGAGAAAACTGACTGGCGAGTACAAGTCTTTCCTCTGTTCCCGGCAGCCCAGTCAGACATCATAAAACAAACGCACTAGTTGGTACCGGATTGAGAATGCAATGGTGCTGCCCAGGACCTAGGTAAAAAAATCAGTCAGAGAACAGAAACACTGTAGCATGAAATAAGGTACAAGCTGGCAGTTCCTCATTTCCCCTTGGATTTGGTACACTTTGTGCCTTGTTTCACTAAGTAACAACATTTAGGCTAAATTTTTTAGGTATAGAACCAGCAAGGGTGGAAGTGTAGCCGAAGTCCTCAGCTCTTTCTCTGAGAATGGTAACCATCTGCGGGGGATCTCCACGCGCGCCTGCACACAGTCACGTGAGAACAAGTGGACTAGAGGAAGGGTTGTGAACAACTCCTTTCTCCTTAGGGAGCACACATTATAATGTAAACTATAGCTTGTGATGGGAAACGCGTCCTGTCAAAGTTGCAATTCAGCATCCTTACAAGAAGGCGCTGCAAAGACTTCTCTGCTGTGGCTGGGCTTCAGATCAAGTGGTAGGTACTTTCTGTCCTTTCTCATCCCTGATATAGTCTGCCTAAGCCCTGTTTGGTCTCCGGGTTTGTTTGCTGGAAATCCTCCCTCCTGAATGGGAGTTTGATGAAGTGTCTCTTTCCTAAGAAGAATCTCTGATCTGAAGGTGAAAAAAGGAGTTTTACTGTGGGCACCTAGGCAATGCAGCCCTTTCCACAAATAGTGTTTCTTCTGTTTTATGCACAAGAGTTCACATGACGACCAGAGGTAGTGGCAGTATCTGTGAGGCAACTTAACCTCATGCTCTAAAGCACTTCCAAATGCTTCCGCACTCTGCTCAGATTTTGGGTACCGCTGAGCTGTGTGCCATGCTTACAAAATCCATCAGCCAGAGGTAACTCCAGGACTGCGTTATGTGGTCTGGCTGACAAACAGGAATGTGGGAAAAGGCTGGATCTGGTCACAGTGATAAAGCACTCTGCTGTCATAATGTTTTTGTGGCACCCAGTGATTCATGCCTTGGGAACCTTCTCAAGCTAACCTGGTGATTTGTATTTATCAGCTCTCAATGAATGCGGAGGGGTGACGGGTAGAGGCAGGGGGAGGAATCTGTTTCTTCCTTGAGCAGCATAAACCTGCCAATTCTCCTCAAGTCCCACAACTCAACTGCATCTTGTGTGAAAAGCATGATACTTTACTTCCCTTTTTCCCCTTGAAACACTTGAAGACTCATCTGGATCTGTTTCTATTGCAGAGTACATCTTTTTACTGGAGGAAACATTGGTCTGACCTGAATCAGCAGCAACAGGAGAGTGAGACTTCGCTCGTGGGTGGGTCCAATCAGCTTTATAACGAAGTTAATAAGGGTCATATTATTGCACTCGGTATATTCACCATCTTCATCTGTTCCACTCCTCACATCTACTATATGCAAGATCTTGACGGCCTGGAGAAAGAAATATTACATGTTATTTTACCAGGCACGTTTGGTGCTCGCTGGCCAGTTTTGCTTGAGATCCCTTTTCCTACACAATCCCCAAAGAGCCTGCACTCTTACTAAAAAGACAGATGACAGGCTTGTGATGGTTCTGGAACACTGCTATGTGTGGTGATCCTGAAAGATTATTAACACAATCAAGTGACCATGAAGGATGGTGACGGACCAAGTGGAGTCTTTTCTTCTGGATTTCAGCCAGGAAATACCTAGCAAACCCAGAAGTTCTGTGTTCCCTCCCATCCTGTTCCTCTCACTTTCGATCACTGCCTCAAAATGGGCCTGACTTTCGGAACGTATTCTGGACTTTACCTTCAGAATGTTTGTTCCCATGGCAGAGAGGCTCTTAGTTTTGAATTTGGAGTAGCTCATCTCCAGCTTCCCTGTGCTAGGATTGAGCCTGAAAGAAACATTACAGTTTTAGCCCGGATAGAACGAGGAGAGAGAGATCCCCAGCCGAGTAGCTGAGAGAGAAACCCAGTGGTGGAAAAAGCAGGACCAATCCCCCACACAGAGCAACAGCTGCTGATGCGGAGTCCCTTGGATTGGGCAGAGCAAGGAGGAGATTCCTCCCCACTGTACCCCTACTATAGGCATAGAGCTGCATAGTTTTAAAACGAAAGCATCTAACACCTGCAGAGGCAACTACCGATGCAGCACAGTGCCACGGAATGCTTGCTATAATGAAACCTTAGCAAATACTACCATAACAGTATTAAAAGCAACCTTTGTCAATCTCTCTTGATCTTATTGCTGAGCCTAATTACATTCTAACACTGTTAAAAATCAATTCTGTATCTGGGGGTTGAGAGGGCTGCAGGGGTCAGAAAAGATAACTTCTTTGAGAAACCTCTACTGTGTGACCTGACCAAGGCTGGCAGAGGGAGCTGGCTAACTTTTAGATATAAAATAGCTTTTTTAGCTATAAAATGGCCTTGATGGCTTTTTCAAAGCACATCTACCACCACCTTTCTCAGGTGGTGCTCACGATAAAAGGCACAATGTGTGGTCCTCTTACAGGCTGCTCGGGTACGTTACCTTGGCAGCCGGTGACGGGGACAAGGAATGACGTGGAAGAGTTGAGGCAATGAGTAGAGGAAGTTGAGCACTTGCGGGATGAAAAAAAGCAGCATTGTTTTGCTGAAGTGCCCCAAGATGCCCACCACAGCAAAAGTCATGCCAGCAAAGTAGCAGAAGGTGTCCCCAACAAACACTTGAGACGGGTACCTGCAATCCACAGAGCAGAAAAGCAAAGGTCTGTCATCAAATGACTTTATAACCACCGAACATATTCCCACATGGCTGGCTAGAGAGGGAACTGCAGCAATCTACATGGTAAAAACCAGCGCAGCTATCTATGCCAAGGACTGCAGGGCTGGGACCCACAACCTGATTTGCAGGGAATATATGAAAGAATGGCTAATGTGACAGAGGAGGGTGCATATCCCCACATACACTTTGGTGAGCTGTTGTGACTGGAATTGTGCTAATAAAAAGAAAAGCTACCAGTGCATCAATGCTTTGCACTCTTGGTTCTGGCAAGGGACCCATCTATGCCCCAGCATCCCAACTGCACACTGGTAAGCGGGTTGGTTTGTTTGAAAAGGGAGAATGTAGAGGGAAAGGATGCTTCCAAAGAATGTCCATCCTCTTACCAGTTGTGGTAAAACAGCCCCAGCGTGGTAAAAAAAAAGGGGATCATGAAGTAGAGAGAAAAAATGTGATCATCTCGGTAATCCCCTATAGAAAAAGAAAATAATATGGTTTTGATAAGACAGGACTGGTTGGTTTTTGCTAGTACCAAACATCAAAATCTAGGATTCTATCTCCCTTTGCTTTTTTGCACCCCAAAACACGTACGCTATTACCTTACCATTTAACTCTACGATGTTGAACACAATAATGGAAGCAGCTATCACCAGTGACTGCCCCGCTTCAATTCCATTAATTCCAGCAAGAATGTTGATGGCGTTGGTGCAGAACACTGCTAGCATGCCCATGTACACATAGTAGAGGATACCTGCGGGTCAGACCAAGCGGCGTGCTTTAGTATTCATAGGCAAAGCAGACCCGGTCCAATTCACCAAAGCCCTTGCTTCTTGCTTTGCACAACAACCCATTACCTGGTGCTCTCAGTGAGTTTGTCAGTAAGTGGTAGCTTACTTGTTCTCTACCCCTTGACTCTGCTGTCATGTGTACATGTATGTGTGATGTGAAGGCCGCAGAGAATGGATGCGATGCAGTGGCAGACCGTAGCACCGTTTCTGGTTTTCGGTCATCCTGGTGTTGGCAGCTGACTGCTGTACATACCTGGTGCTGGACTGTATTGCCAGAACCCTGGAAAAATGAGCGGTGCCTACCTGCGTGTGGCTGAGTGTGTGCCGGGTTTCTGGATGTAGGTTCCACCCTAACATTTAGTGGGTACTGTCTCATTGCCAGTATAGTTGTGGGTGCCACAAATATTTACTTGTGCTCTCTCACTCCTTATTTAAGCAAATCCGTCATGCATTCCCTCTGCAGCACAGAGTGCCTTGGGTGATCCCTTCCACAGATTGTTCGCTGCTTGTGTGATGGCTTCTGGTCATTCGTAACAACTTACCCAGGTCCAAGTGCATGCCCAGCAGCACACGGAAGGGCTTAGGCACCACAATGGTTGTGTTCCCAAAGTTGGTGAAGTAAACCATGAGCAGTGGGAGGGAAGCCATGGTCGGAAGAAGGAGCTTGTGGCGCCAGCGCAGGTTCAGAACGTCATCTGCAAAGCCCAGGAAAATCATGCAACAGATGGCGAGGAGCGAACCGATGAGCTCCACAAACTGCGGGACAGAGAACAGCACCCCTATTACCGGTGGCCCCTCCCGCCTGTGTCCGCCGCACTCCCGACACCAGGCGAGCCTCACCTCGTCGTGAGGAAAGGCCGCACACTGCTCCTCCATGAAGCACCTCAGGAAGGGCACGGGGATGAAGCAGAAGAGGATGATCAGGAACACGGCCCCGCTGATCACGCCCTGTGCTTCGGGGCTGAAAGGAAGGCAAGGCGCGCAGTCGGCCCGGCTGGTCCGGGCCCCGGGGCCGGTGCGGCCCTGCGGCACGGTGGGGCAGCGTTACTCACACTGGCCGCCGCGAGGCCTTATTGAGGTCTTCGCCGTAGAGCCGCGCGGCGAGGAAGCGGTCTTTGAAGGCCGGGATCAGCGTCAGAGTGGCCACGAAGCCCAGCAGCGACCCGCCGAGGTTGATAAGGAGTGGCATAGCGGGCCAGGCCGCCATGGCCACGGTGCGCGCTGCCCCTGCCAAGGGCACAGACCGCGGCCGGGCGCGGAGCGCCGCCCGCCACTCCCTCCGCCGAGCGTTTCCAGCCGGACGCGAGAGCAGAGGCACCGGATGCACGGGCCGCCAATCGGGGAGAGCGGCGCCGGTTTCGGCAGGCGGCGCCGGGAGGCGCGGGTCTCTCCTGGTCACACCGGCGCCGCGCTGCGCGGGGTGGGAGCCTCCCCCCGGCGCTGGAGCCTCCGAAGACGGGTCCCCGCGAAGGGCACCGCCACCACCTCGGCCGCCCTCCTGTGCGTCACTTCCTACCCCCGGCGGCCGGGGTCGCGTTGCTCCCGGGACTGGGAGGCGGTGCCGGCGGGCGGCTGACCCCGGGCAGCGCAGGGGGAGCAGGGGCTCTGCGAGGGTCCCGCTTCGGGCCCTGGCGAGATGCAGGAGAGCGAGGGTCGGAGCGGCCGCCTGCTCCTTCACCCCACGCATTCCCTCACGTATTTAAAAGCCAATAAAGTGTGTAACGGGAGCTTCGGGTTTGGCGGTCGGTAACAGCGCTGAGACCCTCGCAGGACCCTTTCCGCGGGGTGTGCGTGTGGTGGGAGTCGGTGAGCGGTGCGGGGAAGCGGCGGCAGCAGTGTGAGGCTTTTCCCGCGCCCGGTGCGAATGGACCGTGGCGCCCAGGGAGCTGCTCGAAGGGATGAGGCCGCTTTGGCCCCGCTGCGAGCACGATTTGCTCCCTTTAACGTGGAGGCCGCGGTGTTACTGGTAGGGAGGAAACCGCAGCTAGGGGCGGTGGTGCTGGGCAGAGGCCCCGCGGGTCCGCAGCAAGGCATCACCACCCGCCGGCCGCTGCTGCCACGGGCCGTGACTGCTGCGCGGGAGCGCAGAGGCTGCGAACCGCGCGGGGCCGGGCCGCGGGGGGGCGCCG
>JAOEHY010029916.1:0-25328 GCA_025447955.1 Psilopsiagon aurifrons | reverse complement strand
GGAAGTTTAGATTGGATATGAGGAAGAAGTTCTTTACTGTGAGGGTGGTGAGGCACTGGAATGGGTTGTCCAGGGAACCTGTGAATTCTCCATCCCTTGCGGTGTTCAAGGCCAGGCTGGACAGAGCCTTGGGTGGCATGGTTTAGTGTGAGGTGTCCCTGCCCATGATAGGGGGGTTGGAACTAGATGATCTTCAGGTCCTTTCCAACCCTAGCTATTCCATGATTCTATAATTCTACTTCAGTACATGTACTGAGCTGGGGAGGGTATGGGAGGCTATAGAACAACAGTCTGCTCTTACTTGAGCAAGTCTTCTTGTCTGCGTTCAGGGTGTAGCCTTGGTAGCAGTCACAAGTATAGGACAGATCGTCTCTCACACAGACCTGTTCACAGTCATGCCTTCCGGGTTCACACATGTCCATAGCTGAGGAAGACGATATGAAGAGAGAAGAATATTAATCAATACCCAAATCTTCAGACTTTTAACTTGGTGTTAGTAATTCCCTTTTGCAAACATATCTTCATTTAGAATCAAAGCAGGATGTTTTTATTGCATGTGAGCACACTATTAGCCATAGCAGGGAAAACAAACAGTATTTCCATCTGGCAGTCAGCATCATAAAATTAATACAATTTTTGGAATATTGGCAACACCATTTTGCATTTATAACAGATTGCAAGAGGAATTGAATTAGCAGTGCTCCAGTTGCAAAGTAATTATCTAAAGAAATCTCAGAGAACAAATAACTGGATTTTAAGAAATTATTCGGCATGATTTCAGCTCTAATTGGGTTGAGTATGACACTGACAGCGTGAAAACAGAGTGAAAATATCATAAACAGAAGAGTATACATGGCTCCTGAATAAAAAAGAGACTTGGCACCCACTGCCAGTTACAGTGTGGGCACCTTATGTGTGAGTCTGATGATCTCTGCCAAATTTAACACATCAGCTCTGAGAGGGTAAGTTGAGAGTTAGTTCCTATATTTGGATATCTTTGCAGTAAGAAGGTCCAGTAAGGCACAAGGAAAGAAAGAATGATGGAAAGAAAGAACAAAGGGAAATAAAAAAAAAGAAAAGTGAAGACCCCTCCTGTACCTAGACTATTTTTTGTTATGTCACAAAGACCTGTATGGATGAGAAACTCTTGAATAATTTATCAGAGAAATAACACAAATTAAGCTGTTTTTTCAGAGCTACTTGCTTTTAGCTGAACACAGTATTTCCCTAATCAGATCTCACCTGAGCAAGTCTTCTTGTCTGCATTCAGAGTGTATCCTTCATAGCAGTCACAGCTGTAGGATCCATCATTATTCAAACAGACCTGTGCACAATCATGCCTTCCAGGTGCACACGTGTCCATGGCTGTGGTGAACCATATTTTAGCAAAGAAACCTATTAATCCCTCCCAGACACTCAAGCATTTTAAATGCTTCAACATTCATATATACAATTTAATTAGGCTTCTAATTAGGATTCAACCAGTACCCGACTACGTTGTTATATTATGCTGCAGACAACTAAATTCAGTTACTAATTATTTAATGCAGGAGGCAGATACCAGGACTGCAAGACATTACTACACCACATCTCACGCAAGTCTGATTTTCATGAGCAATTATAACACTGCTGAATATGCCAGTAAGGATGAAGCTAAAGCACCATACTGAGAAAGCAGGACTACAAGAAGATTATGTTTTCTCTTCATAAATAAGAAGAGTGAAAACTTAAGTGGGAAGAATGCTTATGTGCTCTCAAAGGGAGGGATGCACTAAGGCTGGTGCTGCTCAAAACTTCTGGATTAAAAGAAACAACAAAGAGAAGTATTTGGAGGGGAAAAAAGTTTTTATAATAAGCTATTTTTTTCAGAGTTTCAATTCAAGGAGTAGAAAAGGAAGAAGCTGCTGTCAGTGCAAGACCAGGGTTGCTGTATAGCAGAACCCTACACAACTTTGGGAGCAGAAGCAGCAAGCTGTAAAAACCTCTGTGTTTCAACAGGAAAGATGGAGAGGACATGGGAAAATCATCAGGCTCGAAGTTCTCTGTGGACCTGTGGCACTCACTTTCCAGTGGAGACACAGTGCTAGAGGGCAGCTCAAAGTAGGTTTATTCTCTCTCAGGGACTAAGTTTATGAAGTACTATGAAGACCATAAAATGGTAGGTAAGTGCCACATTGCATTTTTTTAATCAATGCATCTAAAGAAAAATGCAACGCTGCTGTTTTTGGAACCAAGGGGAAAATCCCCAGGTCAACTCTCATTTTAACAATTGATGTCTGTAAGAAATTTTTCAACTAGAAACAATGAGTGTAACTCACAGACAACACGTCCATGTCTCCATGAGTTTCATATATTAAAGTAGCCTTTAACTCTTACGTGAGCAAGTCTTCCTATCTGAATTCAGGGTGTAGCCCTCATAGCAGTCACAGACATAGGAACCGTTGTTTCTCACACAGATCTGATCACAATCATGCCTTCCAGGTGCACATGTGCCCACAGCTGCAAAACACATGTTAAAACAAGTAATTGTTAATAAAAAGCAGTTTAAGATGGAGTGCATATTCACATTATCAGATAGATTTGGAATCAGCTCAGAAATTGCAATAGTAATTGGAAGAATTAGAGTAACTGGTAGGGGAAAATATCTATACAGTGTCTACATCTGACGACTTTGTTTTGTCATCTGGCCCTAATGAATGTATCTGGAGGCATACAGATAACGAGGATGGTGACAGAATCAAAATATTTCTCACCATTACTTGCAGCAGAGTTTTATTTATTAAGATACAGATGTTCACGATTTCAACAGAAGTACACAAGTAGCTTCTCAAATCCCATTATGGTGTTAAAAAGTGGTATTTTTCTTGTTGAGCATATTTACTGAAGGAGAAATACCTGAGCAGGTTCTCTTATCTGGATTCAGAGTGTAGCCTTCATAGCAATCACAAAGGTAAGATCCGCTGTTGCTCACACAGATCTGCTCACAGTCATGAGCTCCAAGTGCACACACATTCACAGCTACAAAGGGTATTGAGAGAAAAAGAATTTCAGTTATCCCAAAGGAAAGAAACAGTCATGAATAATTTATGATTACAAAAGTACATCTTGCACTGTTTGCTGGATTAGTAGCAGTAAACATCAGTGCTGTGTCACTGTCACAGAAAGTTACAGGCATCTTTTGCATCATTCTATAGCCAGAAGAAAGAGGTCATGACTGACACTGGAACAACTGCATTGAAATAACACAGCACCTGAGGTGGCAGCCAGGATGGATTGAAAAGGGTGCAACAGGGAGAGATTTTAAGCATTTTGTAACACAACACTGGAAATGAGAACTAGCAATGAAAAAGACCTGGTCTTTTTTATCCAGTCCCTTTCTATTACAGACAAGTAGCTGAAATAATCCCTAAATGCATGTCACTGTCTGGCAGCTTACTAACTTCTGCTCACTGGCATACAACCTGATTTATTAATTCCTGCTGCACTGTAAAAAACTCCCATGTAAACTGAAATGCAACAGAAAAAAATAAAATAAAATAAAATAAAATAAAATAAAATAAAATAAAATAAAATAAAATAAAATAATAAAATAAAATAATAAAAATAGCAACAGAAAGAACATCAGGACCAGGAGGAAGAGAAAAATTACTCAGAGGCACAAGAATAACACACTGTCTTTTCAGGAATGAAAAATATGTCTGTGTCATGATAATCCAGATGTATCAGCCAGAAAAGAAACCCACCATTGCAAGATGGGCATGTGAGGGCTGCAGTTGCCCTGACCCATCAGATTAAAAAGTCAAGACCAAAAGAAGAGATGGAGAAAAGTTTCTACAGTAAGGTAGCTTTACAAGCACATGGATCTCTGAATTGAAGGACAGTACAGAAATAATGTCCAAACCTCAGAGAACTGAGAAGCTCAAACTACAAAATGAGATTGAATTTTTGGGGACCAGCTAATTCCTCAGCAAACACCAAGGTCATCTGTCTCATCAGACTGAGAAAACACCAGTGATAGGAAAAGCAGTGTGATGGATGACAGCTGATCCATATGTGCCGTGATGACAGGACACACGACACAACTCTGGTAATGCTGGGCCATCTCTGCAATGTAGTATATGTGATGACAGTCTTTTCCTTTACAGCTGGTCTAACCAAATAACTTAATAATTACTGATTGGTTTTTCTCAAGTATATCTATCTTTGGATCAGGCGCTTCTTTGGTGCCTTTGTTTCTCCCCACAGACTGTAAAGGAAACCTAAATACTCTCTTACAATGTGGCTATGAACTACTGGTAAAATCAAACTGGAAAGCCATAGTGGTAAGATAAGAAATGAGAAGACAGAGTGCTTGAATCATCTCATGCATTTCTGAATGCAAGGCAACACTTCCCTTTTTCCAAAAAAATGGAAGATTTTGATGTCCCCTAATACAGCTCATAAGGTCTTGTCCTTCCAGTTGTAAAAACAAATCTGAAAGCAATCTAGCATCTTTTCATTCTGGTACACCCTTGGGAATAGGATAATTCATCTCCATGACTTATGAACAAAATCTGTGGGTGATATTTTCAAACATAATTGAGAAGCTCAGACTCAAATGGTCAGATTTTTGTGGTAGGAAAGTCTAGCCTCCACTGACTTGAACACAGATTCAAGACTAAGATTTTCCACTTCCAAGATGGTCTCATGTTGAATGATGCTCTCAGTGCATCAAGAACTTGATGTTAGCCAACCATTTTGCCCCTAAACATTAGTTTCACTGTTTTTGGTTCACCCTAAAAAACAAATTTATTTGCCTTGGCCAAAGCAAAGAAAATCCTAATTGACAGTGGTGGGGTTAGATTTCTGACCAAAAATCAGCCTGGAGCTGGAAAAGACACAGTTTACCCACAAAGTCTTACAAGACCCTTTTAGATTCATTTGGGTTGTAGGAACTTTTTTTAAAATGATTCCTTTTACCCTGTTCATGTTCATGAATCCCACAGATTCTGGCTAACTGCACTCAAGTAACTTAGAGTTACACTGGAAGTGTGTATGTGTGAGCTCTCTCTGGTTTATCCTCCAGCCTAGTAAGACCATAATTTCTATACTTGGGCACAATAAACAGTGAGTTTACTCTAAAGAACAAGAGATTTTTCTATGGTGCTATGAAAGGACTTTGGCAAGAACCTAAGTGGAGGATTAGTGCTACGTTCACAGCACACATACCTGTCCAGCTAGACAGGCACTTGTACCCTTCCAGCTACCAGAGAGCGGGTCTGGTCACATCAGCAACCCAACATGATGTCAAGCCAAACCTCAAGGCTTTTCCTATGTTAATTATTGGGCAAAGTGTCCTGCCTGCAGATAGTTCTACACATTTATTTCATACCTAGAAAAAGACATCTATTCACTTCAAACATATTCAAGAGGTATGGTGGTAATTTTTAGTAAGGTTCTGAAATAACAAAGTAAGACACTGCCAACCAAGTTCCTCAGGCAATGGCTGTTATTTTAATTCTCTTATAAGTTTCTTTGCACCCAATTTTAGCCATTACTTGATGGAGACTCATTTTACAAGAGATTTCCTTAGAAATCTACTAGAAAAATCTACTTCATACGACTTTGTTAAAATGTTGTAATTTGATTTTTGTGAGTAGGGCTGTGTCATAGCTATCTATAGGAATTTCTAAATACTCCAGATACATGACCTGTTTCTTCTGTAAATGAGAATAACAACCCACACTGGCCTAAGCACATTAGTGGAGTACTAGCACGAACCAAATAGACATCCATCATTTTTCCAAGACCAGCCCTGAAAAAGCTAAGCTAATTCAACCTGTCCCACAGTTCTCTGTCTAAATCGAGTTGCAGAGAAACAGAGAAAAGTCCAAGTCTGGCTCACTGAAAAAGCCCAGCAATGCCTGCAGAGTGAAAGCTCATCCTGAGATGACCTGCTTTTGTGTTTGGGCACTTCATCCTGCACCAAATTTCTCCAGCTAGCGTGGTGGTTCACCTGCTACACTGATTTTCTTACTCTGACTCTAGAAGAAACCCTTCAGCACCACACTCCCACCCTACTTGCTTCCCAGTGAGATGAGAAAACACATGAGCAGACTGCACAGCTCCAGTGTGGGCTCGCAGTAAGTCAGTAAAAATACATATCCAAATCCCAACCAGAATGACGTGCTGTGTCTTGCACTAAATCAGACCAACTAGGAACAAAAAAGGTCCACTGAAATCAGATCTGTTACTTGCACGGTAAAGTCACCACTCAAAATTAAAGGTCATTACTTGGCCTCCACTGAATAAAAGGGTTGGCTTGTTTGTTCAATAGATGGCAAATACATAACACTCCTGAAAAAGAAACACTGCTTTCTTAGGGAGGAGGATCACAGTAAATGCCAAAAGGAGCCAAATTAGACTGCCCTCTTGGGCTGACCACCTTACCACAGAAAGTGTCTCTGAACTGGGATGCCAGCTTTTCAATCACACCGTAGGTCTCCACATAGAAGACATGCTTATCCAGTGGTTCACTGGCCATTATCCTCAGGGACTGCATGTCTGCCCTGTCTACCCCAATTGCATAGATCTCAATGCCAGTGGTCCGGGCTTTTTCTGCGACGTCTTGAACCTGGTCCTGTGGCCGTCCATCTGTCACAACAATGACTACCTTGGGGATATTGAAAGTTGCTGGCCGGGTGCCCATTTCCTCCGTGAAGACTTCTTCCATGGCTGTTTGGATGGCAAGGCCGGTCATTGTGCCAGCAGACAAGGGCTCAATGTGTGATACAGCCTCTTTCATTGATGCTTTATCAAAATAGGTCTGGAGGGGGAACTCTATTTTAACAGTGCTGGCATAATTCATGACTGCCACACGGGTTGTTCTTTCACCAATGTCCAGAGTATCAATCATTTTTGACAAGAAGATTTTCACTTTCTCAAACTCTTCAGGTCGGACACTGCGGGAGCTGTCTACGATGAAGACGAGGTCGAGGGGCTGGTTCTTGCAGGCAGCATCTGTCGAGAGAGAAGGGAAACATTTCAGCCATCTCCTACACAGGACCAGAGCTCTCCCTCTTGGGCAGTGAGAGCTGTCATGGCAAACCGCTCCTACCAGATAGGTGTTGGCACCCTTCATTCTTTCCTAAAAAGCTTAAAATTATGGTGAGCAGCACATTAGAAATTCTGAAGTGTTAAATTTGACAAGTAATCAGTAACTGAATTTTTCTAAGCACTAACCTGTAGGTCCACATTTGAGCTCACAGTGTCTAACTATCCTTGAAACAGAGGGTTGTGTTCACATGTAACAGCCATTGCAGAAATTCAGCAATCATATATAAATGTACTTACTTTTTATTTTTGTAAAGTTAAAGCCTGAATTACATTTTTATAAGTTACAGAAATAAAATGGCAAAACAACAGGCTAGATTACATCGTGAACAGGTCCTAGCAATACAGATTGCTGATTAGGAATTATTTCTTGTTTGTAATTCACAATCCAAAGTACTTAACAAGAATAAATAAAGGCCAACTGGAAAAATATGCAAATGGTACTGTGGTAAGGGCTTCTTTATAAGTTGTTACTGTTCTAAGGCTTCTAGAGCAGAGAAAAAATGAAATTACTTTTGAAGCAATTTCACATGTAAAAACAAACATTTACACTGATTTCTAGCTTCAAAAATTCCTCATTGACATACAAATCTACACAGAAACAGACCAAGGCATTAAAAAACTTTTTTTCTCTTGTGAAAAAGGAAGGGAAAAAAAATCAAACTGCGCAGGTAGAGCTTACTTCTATCAGGAAACACAGCAAGAGTTGATTTTGCCTTTGGACAGAGTAATGGACTGGATGGAGCTAGGATGCCCTCCAGGTGTATTACAGACAATTCTACACGCATTCCACAACTCAAGTTTTTTGCATAATGATTTAGCAGAATGGCTTTGTGCCCTCAGGGAAGCTGAGAAAACGAACAAACGTTTGCACATGCACATGTAGCTCAAGACATGGCAGAAAAAGCCTCACAACGTAAAAAAAAAAAAAAAACAAACAAACAAACAAAAAAAAACAAATACAAGGTTTGTAGGCAGAAAAAAAAATACATTTTAGAGTAAGGGAAAAAAAAAAACCAAAACCTTTTCAGTAGCCCGATCCATCTGAAATAAAGACGTTTCAAGAAGTGAACCCAGGTAGGGAAGAGCGATGTCGGGTTTAGAGATTAGCAAGGCCAGTTTTGCACAAGAAAAAGCAGCTAGCACTTGTCCTTGCAAGCGGGGAGCCCTCGGACCACTGCGGGTACAGCGAGGTGCCCCTGGGGCGCAGTCCCCGGCAATGCTCTCGGCGGCTGAGCACGTAAGGCACAGGGAACAGAAGCAGAGAGGGCGGCACCGGAGAGCTGGAGAGTGGCGAGTGCAGCCGCGAGCGACGCAGGGAGCAAGCGGGGGGATCACCCCCGGGACCGGGCCGGTACCTGCGGCGGCGAGGCCACCGGAGCGGCCTCCGGGCGGGCGCGGCTGCCGGCCCTTTGTTCTCGGGCTGCGGGGAAGCCTTCCCCGCCGGCCGCTGTCTGTGGCTGTGGGGGCTTGGCCGGGGGGAGCCGGCGCCTGTGCTCGAGCAGCGTTGTCGGAACACGGAAAGGAGGCGGCGGGCAGCGGCTGCGGGTCCCGAGGCCGAGTCGGCTCTGATGACGCCGGCTGCTGCGGCCGCTTTGAGGTTTCCACAGCAACCTCTTCCGAGTTCTGTGGTGGTTATTCTCCTAGCGTTACCGCTGTGTTGATCGATAGTTTTGCAGTCTATGAAGAAGAATGTTCCACGCTGATTCCAGATGGAAAGAATTGCATGGCAGCTTGCATGGCCTGCGAGGCAGAGGCTTTTGCTCGCAAAAGCTATGGTCCAGAGTCTGTAGCACTTGATAATAACTTGCTGGTGTGAGATGAAGAAATTGGATCTTTGGGGAAGGAGCCTCGGAAGAAGTGCTTGGTTTAGTTATGTGTTGCCTGCGCTGTACATGTGGCTTTTTTTGGAGAAGTCTTTCCCAGTTAGCAGGTAAGTTGCACCCCTGCGGTACAGCCATTAGAAAAAAGGCTGCGGACCCTGAAGGAGTGCCCTCTGTGATTTGCTCGAAGGAGGGCTTTACTTTGTCAGCAAGTCTGGGATGTTTCACTTTTGGTACTTGAAGTCGATGGTGGTGTCTGGCATCTGAAGAGCAGAAGGGTTAACAAGGCTTATTAAGCAGTTTTACTTGAAAGTAACTGCACGAGACAGACCAGATCTTAATTACGTAGGTCAAGCGCAGTGTTCTTGAAGTTCTGTCAGGTTGGACGGGGCTTGGACACCTGCTCTAGTGGAAGGTGTCCCTGCTTGTGGCAGGGGAATGGAGCTAGATGAGCTTTAAGGTCCCTTCCATCTCTTAACCATTCTGTGGCTCTAAGTCTTATGAGCTATACAGGTTACTGCATTGCAACATGTGGCCTGGACTCGCAACTGTCCTATATAATGCAGTTGGTTTTGAGGTACCTCTTTGTCAGGTGACAAAACAGCTGAAAGTTAGTGTTTTGTTTAGTGCTTCAGTACTTAGTTCCTGCGTGATGCATTCTGCTGAGGAACTCTTTTCTGACTCTCCCTTGTGTGTAGTCCCAAGAGAGGGAAAAGAAAATGCCAAAACTGGAGTAAAAGTCTCATGGTTTGCTAGGAAAGGATAATAGAGGGAGGCTAGCTTTCCGGAGTCCTAGTTAGTCCTGGAGGAATGATGCTCAGTCGCTTCCTTCTCACTGGTCTATTTTCTTCTGTGGTTTTCTTGTTTCTGTGTGGTTTCTTTCAGCTTGATGAACTTTAAAAGATTGGTTTGGGGTTTGTTTGTTTTTAACCTGGAGCAGGATTAGCACAGAGCAGGGAGAGAGAGAAGAAATGGGAAAGCTTCTGCAGTGAAGAAGGGTTAATGCACTTGGCTTAGAGTTGACTGCAACAGTTTTGCATTCTTATTTGAGCTTGCCTGTCTGAAATTAATGTAGTGTTTGTGAGTCTAAACCTCGACCGGAGACCTTGTTTTCCTTCTCTGTAAGGGCAAGCCAAGATGGGCAGAACTGTGGCATGCAATGGTTGTGCCTAGCAAGACTCATGGAAAGGGATATGAGTGTGCCTGGGGCCCCACCCCAATCATTTGTCCTCCTTCAAACTGTCTGGGATATTTTGAGATCAGAACTAATATAGTTCTCTTTTTGTAGAGCTCAGTGCAGATCACGTTTGAAGAGGGTTCTCAGCTACCACCAGCAGCAAATATAAGTCATGTTACATGCAAGGGACAGTCGGACCGCAGCATGGTAAGGCTTTGCCATTCCAAATTGTTCTCTGTGGGGTTTTCCTGTTGGTTGATGGTGTGTTGTAGGGAGGCTGCCGAGAGCTGTGTGATGGGGGTTGTGGAACCACGGAGGTTTCAGGCAAGATGCGTTGTTGAGTTCCGTGGTGTGCCAACAGACTCTGTGGGAGCCCTAGGGAAGGTACGTTGGTGGAGCTAGGGCATATGTATGCTGAGCCCAAATATCAGGATCCTGCAGTGGAGGAGAAGAGAGATCTTGTCACCAGTACATCTTTACTGCGTCACGTGCATAGTCTCTAACGGCAGGTTCCACAGGGTCTGGGAGCAAGCCTCTTGTTTCTTTCCTGCCATGGTGGGTCAACCTTGCCTATCACTTTTAGAGATTTTGCTGTCACGTGGTGATAGCCTCTCACCAGGGGTATAAACTCTTCTTTCCTTTTCTCTCTAGGTGCTGTGTTGCCATCTGTCAGCTGAAGCTGTGAAATTCCCTGTGTCTGTTACTCAGCAGTCCCCAGTCGCTGTTTCTGTGGACACCTATCATGTCACTTTGGCTGTGCTGCAGGCTCAGGTAATGGTTGTAAAAAGTTAGCCTGTGACCTTGTTCTTTCACCCGCCCCTACACCGACTGAGGAAGGAGGACGCATTATAGTGTGAAGAAAGGCCTCGTGATGCTGGAAGAAGTGGCATTGCTGCCCTCATGTTTGGCTTGGTGGTAGATAATCCTGATCTGTGTGCCAGGTCCCACTTTCTGTGTCGTGTTCTGCAGTTGTTGGCTATGCAAAGTAGCCACGACAAAATCCAGAGAGCTTTGGGATTTGGCATTGATTTTGGTGCCTGGGCAGCCAAAAGCAGTGAGGAAGCTAGATCTTGGTACAGAGTGTCTGCTGCAGCTCCTTCTTCCCGTAGGCCTGTGACCGCTTGTATTCTTACGTTCTGTCTCTTACTGTCACACTGGTGCAGGGGCCTTTCAGTTGCTGAATTTGAAGCAGGGCATGCAGAACCTCTTCTTTACTGTGGGTATTTGTTCTGGGCCAGGTGGAGATCCACTTAGAGGAGATCCAGAATGAAGGTCTCCTGGTGTCATGGACGTTCAAGGACAGACCGGACATGAACCTTTCTGTTCTTCCGAGACTGCAACTTTGTGAGGTGAGCGTCAAACAGTGGGAGAGGTGGTCTTGAGTAGAGGGAAACTGAGAAAGGCAGAAACAGTGCTGGAACGGAAGGCTGTGGCAGAGGGGAAAGGAGGGGAGGTTGGCAACTTGCTCTCATGGCCCTTCAGGGCAAGGGAGGGGATTCTTTTGCCCTAGATTCTGTACTAGCTCAGCTCTGTCAAAACAGCTCTCCTCGAGAAGGGCTGAAGCGGTACCGATGCCTGTTGTCCAAGTTTGGTGTAACAGCTGAATGGAAGTAAGCGTAGCAGAAAAGGCTTTCTGTCTGCGTAGGTCCATCTGCTGTTGTCAGATGTTGAGCTGCAGAATGAGTTGGTTTTTTGTTTGGGTTTTTTTGGGGGGTTGTGGGAGGGGAGTAGTGGTTTGGGCTTTTTGTTTGCTTGTTTTGTTTATTTGGTTTTTTTTTGAGAGGTTAGCATGCAGAGTGGAACCCACAGGCGTTAGAGGCTTAATGAGCCGAACACAGGAGTGCTTGTGTTTCTGTGATCCAAATAGCTTGGTTCATTTGTCTGTTTTGTTGACACTCTTATTGCTTTATCCGAAGTACATGGAGGAATCGAGCCATTCTGCCAAAAGTGCGGTAATACCATCTCATGAGGTGATGAGGATGTGGCAAACTTTAAAAGCTTTATTGTCAGTATTTGCCATGAGTAGACTACAGATGTAGAGGGTTGGTCTGTCTCATTTAGACAACTTACATTTGCCTGCAGCTGTTACACAGAAGCTTTAAAGAGTAGGGAGAGCAAGTACGGGATAGGGCAGGAGTGCCTGGGATGCTATTGCTGGGAGAAAGACTGTGTAGTGTCTTTGAGGTGGGAGAGGCAACTGGAGCTGTATAAAAAGAAAACATGTCTGCCTTGTTATGATTTTTCTGTGTTCCCTCTTGATTTGCGGAGAGAAGAATGAAGGGAGAGCAGACCTGTCCACCATAAAGGATCTGATTGAGGATACCATCATCAGCACACAGCCAGCCATGACGGTGAATCTGAAGGCCGCTGGAGCTGGTGCAGTAAGGCCCTTTCCTCCTGTCACTCTTGTGCCTTGGGGTGCTTCTGAGGGCTGAAGCTCAGGCAAGAATCCGGAGGTCGAGACTCGCTTCTGGGTGACAGCTGCAACCCAGCCCGCGCTGTCGTAGGAGTTGGGGTCCTGTGGCATGGGGAGGAGCGTTGATTTGAAGCCACTCCAAAGGGCAGCTCTGTACCTTCTTTTCTGAGCACTGTCAGTTGTATTGAGGTGGAGCCCAACTGCCTGAGACACCTGTCTCTTTTGGCAGTCTCTCCGTTCCTCTGAACACTGAGGTTCTGTCTGCAGCAGCCTTTGTGGGCATGGCGTGGTCCATGGCGTGTCATCTTCCGTAGTCTGCCTGGCAGCCAGCGAGCTTGGGCTTGGCTGCCTCTTCTTGTCTGCCTGAAATTCACCATCTGAAATGACACGGGGACCCAACAGAGGTCAATATCTTGGGGAACCTGCAACATTTCTTGATGGTTCTGCGGGTATTCCCTGACAGTTGGTGTGAGGAGCAACTTGGCAGATGCAGGGATGAACTGCCAAGTTGTGTGTCTTGCTGCTGTTGGCTGGCAAGTGAAGGATAAAGGCATGGGTCTCATGTCATTTCTTAGGTTACCAGCGATAAGTTGACTAGAGAGTCGCTGTCCAGAGTAGCCCCTCTGGGTTCTAAGCTGTTGCTCCGGAATTTTCGAGTGCTGAACTTGGGCTGCCAGGGGAAAGGAGGTAAGCATGAAAACTTTGCAGACCTGCATGGGCAAGCGCACAGGTGGTGAGACTGGAGTGAGTGGATGTTTTGGGTGGGTTTGAATGGAAAAAAATGGAAAGGAGGGGCATGCGACCACCAAGCCACCGCCTCGTGTTGAGCACATGCGTGCACTCCATCCCTCTGTTGCAGGACTTGAGGAGATACGCTGTCTAGCAGAACTAGACAGCCCCCCACAGCAGAAGTGGACGAGGCCGGTGACAGCTGGCAGTGCCAGCTCTGTGGCAGAAATGGAGTGGAATGAGGAGCTCTTTCTGTAAGTGTTGCGCCCTCCTCACAGCTGGCACAGCAGAGGTGGCCCAGCACAATTTCTGGGTGTCATTACTGCGTGGTGGTAATTGATTCAGACTGCACAAAAGTGAAGCCTGTACTGTGGGGCGGCATGAACTTGTGCTGCCCGTGTGCTGGGCTAACAATTCCAATGATTGGCCTCAGCTTGCATATGTATTTCCCGCTCCCCTGGACTCTGTTTTAACTGGGTGGTCAGAAGCGGTGATCGTGATCGGCTTGTGCGAGTGGCGTGTGCAGAAGGCCTGGAGCATAGATCTTGGCCTTCCAGATGGATTGCTGTCTCAACTTCACCTGGCAGCCTAACACAGCCCTGCAGGTGATACAAACGGGAGTTCTCCTCTTCTGTGTACTTTGCTGCCAGGGGAGCAGCAGGGCAGCAAACTTGTCTTATCCTCCAAAGTAGCATATGCATACTGAAGCTTTGGAAAAGGTGAGGAGGCACATGAGATTTGAGGGAGGGAAGATACAGAATGGGGTTGCTTGCTGCTTGGCTCTTTTGCAGACTGCCTAATATGAGCCTGTCTTCTTTTGTTCCAACAGGGAGTTGGGACATAGAAGTAGAGAGCTGAAGCTACAGGTGATGGGGAACAGCAACACAGGGGGAAGTGAGTACTGGAAGCCATAGGACAGGTTGTAAGATGGGGAGACGAATGTGCCTGAGAGACTTCGTGTGCTTTGAGCCTGTGGTGGTTCAGTGTTGGTACAATTGCAATGAGCTCTGCAAGGGATTTTTCATATCTGACTTTATGTGAGCCTCTTGCTGTGTAAAATAGCTTTGGAGTCTGTTCTTCCAAGTGAAATGCTCTTACTCTGACCTTTCTGGTACCTGGGAGATTCCCATGGCTTGCCTGTCCCCAGTCTGAAGTGGGGAGAGGGATGCAGGGATTTGCCCCAGTATGCTGGAAGAAGTTTGCACAAGGCTCGTAACTGTTCATTTGCACTCGGTCAGGGACTAACTGCAGTACTTATTTTTGGTGGAGGCTGCGCAACACCCACCTCTTTCAGGGAATAAATTTCTGAATCAGTAAAGAGGAGCAGAGAAACACTGCCGGCCTTTTCCCCACCTTGAACCTGGGAGCTATGGGGCAGGGGGGCTTGGCTTTGTTGGCCTACAGGGCTGCTTCCCAAAAAGCAGAAGGTGTCTTGGATGCTGAGCTCACATGATGCATTCTGATTTCCTGTTTGTTCTTGCAGGTGTGCTGCTGGCACATACCACGCTTTTGCTTGATTCTTTGGGCAAACAACCTTCTGGGAGACAGGTCTGCTCACTGGCCCCAGGAGCTGGGTGGTCACTGGCGGCCGAAGCTACCATTATGTTGGAGGTGAGCCTGTAATAGTGTTTGCTACGCGAGCCTCAAGCCAGAGACGGACTAACTGGGCCTGGGCTCATTGCAGGAGACTGTCAGACCTTTACGTTGCAGAGGGGTGTCACTGAGTGCTTGCTCCCCAAGCCTCTGTCTGCTCAACCAACTTGGTAACAGGGATGGCTCCTTGGTGCCTGGAGCAGTAGCTTTTGTTGCCCATACGCCTGTCTTTCCAACTGGGAAGAGGAGAGCCTGTCTGAGCTGCGCTTTACTCTTTGTAGCTGCTATTCCAGGAGTCTTCTGCATCTTTGAATGCTACGTCTCTGCGAACCAGCATCACCCCCACTAAGAAGGTGGAGATGGACCGGACCATCATGCCTGACGGCACCATCGTGACCACTGTCACCACGATTCAGTCCCGGCCCAAGGCAGACTGCAAAATGGGTGAGGCTGCCATGTGATGGACATCTTGTACATGTCGCTGCTCTGGGGGCGCAGGCTCCTGTGGCTGGCTGGAGGCTCACGCCTAGCTCCAAGGAAGGGAATCGATGCAGCCCTGTGTTTGGGGGGAGGTGAGAGAAGGACAAGCCTCTCTGACGCCTTTTGGCAGTGGGAGCTCCTGACTCTTAACACGCATACTGTTGCGTATCCTCTGTGTTAAGGCTGGCAGAGTGCTTTGCTGCTCTTCCTCTGTTTTCTTTGTCTCCTCTTACTGGTGTCTCTGCCTCTCTTTCCCCATGAAGATTCACCATCGAGGTCACCTTCCAAGGTGGAAGTGACTGAAAAGAAGACAACTGTGCTTTTGGAAAGCGGCTGCCCTTGCAGCCCCCTGCCCAGCAGTAGCCGTAAGTGCTTGGAAATCTGAGGCTTTTATTGGAGCAACTGTATTCCTTAGCCTTTCATGGAGAGTGGCTGTCTGAATGTGGGGCACAAAACTCGTCTGCATTTGCTGTGGCAGATGTCCGAGTGCCTGAGGGAAGGTGGGGGCAGAGGTGTGGTGGTGGGTGGGAGCAGGTAAAAGGCATTCCACTGTGGCTATCTGGTCTGTGACTCCAGGCATTTCCTTTCTTGATGAGAATGTTCTAGGCTGTCTGGACCCAAAGAGCTGTGCTTATCCTGTACTCGGGACTCTGATTGTCTCTGGGACAGAGGGCTGCAGCCTTTTTGATGGTTCGTGGCCAAGGCTGCCCAAACTCTTGGGAGTCTTTGTCAAGCAGGAAGGATATTTTAATGACATATCTGGTGGGAAATCGGACTTCGCAGGTGCCTGAAAGAGCCAAGAGCTATATGGGTCTTCCTTTCTTCGGTTTATTTGGGCAAACATGTAGTAAATTCTGTTCTCTCCCTTTGTGCCCATGGGGTTGCCTGTAATGAGCATCATGGTAAGCAAGTGACCTCTTGGTGGTGCCGAAGGTCACTACACCAAGTGTTGGTATCTTTCTTGTGCTCAGGGGATAGCTATATGCCCAACGGCTTGGATCCGGTGGCTGAGACGGCGATCAGGCAGCTGACTGAGACAAATAACAAGCCTGCCAAGAAGACCCCAACGAAACGTAGCACACTGATCATCTCTGGAGTTTCCAAGGTCTCTGATAGTTAGGGGGCTCCATTTCCAACATGTGAAGTCTTTTCTAGGGAAGGGTGCATTGAAACCACCCGTTCGCGTAGGAACCAGTGTGGGAAGGTTCTGGCACAGAACACTTGCTCAGCAGAGCCATTTTGCTGCTTCCTTGCAGCTTGTCACTGCTTCCCAGTGAACGTGAAAGGTACCTTGCCAGTCTGCAGGGCAGCTGCTGGTGGGAGTTCACAAAGGGCAGCCACGGAAAGAGAGGCTGCTGCCATAGCTGGTTGGAAACCTCATGGAGTCCTGGACTTGCCTGAGGGAGTGAGGGAAGTGCCGCAGAATGCTTTGGAATCCGCCATGTTCCAGTATGCTTTAGCAAAAAAATGACAGCTGCACATTGGTGCTGTCTAGCGCTGATGATTGGATCCTGGGCGTCCTTATGTAGGTGTGAATGGAAGCGGGAGATGAGTGTGATTCTTTTAAACTCTGTCTTCCTGTCTGTCTCACCCTCTGATCCCCTTCCCAGGTACCTATTGCTCAAGATGAAATGGCACTTTCCCTGGGTTATGCTGCATCCCTGGAGGCCACAGCGTACAGGGATTTTGTGGCAGAGGACACAGGCGAGTGGGTGCACGATTCTACTGAATCATCACAGCTGCCGGAATCGTCGCCGTCCAGACAAAGAGCTGGTCAGGAGCTGGATGAGACGACACGGTCGGACATCTCCGAGAGGCCATCGGTGGAAGATGTTGAGTCTGAAACTGGTTCCACAGGAGCGCTTGAGACCAGGAGCTTGAAAGATCACAAAGGTAAGGATGAATCAGTAGATGCCAGCTAACATTAGACTTGAGGACTAAGTGCTGTCTGAGTTCCCCATCCACAGAGCAGGGAAGCTGCAGCCAGCTTTCAGCATGGTGAAGAGTGGCTTCTGCCAGAGCCTGGAAAAGCCTGTCCTTTTCATGTGCTTCCTGCTGTTTCCAAACTCCTCTGTTTGCAGGCATCTGATGGCTGTGGCCTTTTCAGTTTCTGTGCTTTCTGTCTGGGTTCTGTGCTCTCTGTCCCCTGCATGGTTTGCATGTTTCTGAGAACCTGTTTTCTCTCCCCAGCCTCTAGGACTACAGGCTGAGCACACCTCTGTAAATGATTCCTCCTCTGAATTCAGCTGCCTCTAGCACGGAAACGGAGGCTGGCTGACAATGTGGATTGTACAGGCCTCAGCTCCCTCCTTCTTTCTCTGTTAACTCATGCTTCTGACCTGTTGTACTGTGGGATGTCCACATGAACTCTCTGTTTTCAAGCAATGGAGTGGGCCTCCTATTCCGAACAAGCTGCTGCTCCGGAATTCCCAGGCTTGTGTCAATTAGGTGGATGGCACACCTTGGATTTGTCGCAGCTTGTAGCTGTAATGATTTCACTTAACTGCAAACTTACGTAAATAAGCGCCTCCCAAAATCTCTATTGCTGAGAATATGAGAGCAAGACAGGCTTCAGGAGGGTGCAACCAGGTACGGTTTGAACTGTGGTGACCAACCCCTTGTTTGCATGTCAGTGGTTAGAAAGGTGTGTGGCCCTGATTCTTGAGAGATGTGGCAGGTGGGGAAGGAAGAAAAACAGAAAGGAAGCCCCCTCTGTAGGAAATACTGTTGCAGCTTTGTATGATGTGCAGGTTTTGAATATGCCTTTTTACACCTGGCACCTGTTTGGGGCTGATCGTGATCGGCATCTCCGTCCATCCTGCCCACGTGAGTCATCCAGAGCCGTTGCTGTCATTTGTTTCCAGGTTCAGGCGTCTCATGAAACTGTGGGCAGTCACTCTCATGGCTTGATCACTGGCTAATCCAGGTCTCCTTGAGAGGCTGTTCCGAGAGGCCTTTTCCCTGCTGCACATTTCTCATGGTGTCTCCGCATGCAGATGTTCTCACGTGTTTTCCATTTGTATGACTCGTAGCTTTCTATCACAGTTCTGCACGCTTCCACTGCAGGGAGGACATTATTGTGTAAAAGGAAGGTTTTGCAGAGGAGACGTGTGATGGCGTGCTTAGCAAAGCCACTTGTTGGTACTGCGGTCTGTCCCTAATGTAGATTTTTGCCATGTGGCCGGGAGCTGGGATTTGCTGAGCTGCTGTGAGCTTCCATTGCTCAAGGCAGAAGACATCTGTGCTGCACATCAGAGACCAGCCGGGTGTGTTACTGCCCCCAAGACACACCAGGGCAGGATGCTATCATGATTTTCAATTCCTTCCTTTCCATCTCTACAGTTAACTTTCTTCGGAGTGGAACCAAGCTCATCTTCCGGAGGAAGAGTAAGCAGAAAGAGGCAGGCCTAAGCCAGTCGCATGATGACTTGTCCAACATTGCCTCCGACTCCACTGCCCGGAAGAAAGCCGGCAGCTTCTCCCGTCGCCTCATCAAACGCTTCTCCTTTAAGTCTAAATCCAAACCCAAAGTTAGCGACAGCGTGACGGCAGGTGAGAACTGAAGGAGGGAGAAGCTGTGAAGATTGCGCAGAGATCCTTTTCTAGTCTCTTGTCTTCCCACTCTATGGTATCTGTGACCTGTGGTCCGGTTCCTTTCAGCCTTGGCAAGGGAAGACGCCCCTGGTGCTTTATGCCATTTGGGGAACAGAGGTGGTGAAACCGGGGCTTAGGCTGCTCATCTGCCTCTGCGTAGCCCTTTCTGACTGTCATATCCCACTGCACTTTCCCAGAAAATCCAGGTGGTATGCTAATCCTGGTGGAAATCCCAGGAGCTATGGAAGCAACTCTGCACGCCTAGCTGTCTGGTGTCGCTGGGTGCGTCCTGGAAGGAAGGGGGCAGTGGGGAGGCTCTCGAGTGGCAGTGCTCAGAGTTAAAGATGGAGAAACTGCCGGGTTAGCTATGTTTCTGAGAAGCGTGGGATGTAGCCTCGCTCAGTTCTAGTGGGAGAGAATGATGCAGTTGCTGGCCATCTATGTGCTCTTGTTGCTTCTGCGTGGTGCAGAGCCTGTAACCTGACTGAGGCACAGTGCGGTGTGTTCCCAGGCTGCGAGTTGTCAGGAGAACAAGCTGCTGTTCTTATCTCTGGGAGCAGCTCTGTTTCCAACAGTGCTGAGGGATGCCTGTTTTCTGCACTACGCAGATGAAGCAAGGAGCCTCTAAGAAGGAAGTTTAACCACCAGGCGAGTTTTTGTAGAAGCCTGGGCCCTTGCAAGGATATCTGGTCAGTGCTGTCAGCACTGCCACTGTATGACGCAGCCTTCCTTCCGCATCCGCGTCGTCTGACAGGAAATAGGCTGTGATGCACACGTGCCCTGGCTGTTGTATGAGCAGAACCCTTTCCCTCGGGGCAGCTGGGGGTGTTGCTGGGCAGGGCTGCTTTCCGGACTTGTGGGGTGCCTGGCTCTTATGGTTCTTGCCGATGACTGGTACCACAGTGGGGATGGGGGGTGAGGAATGTGGTGACCCTAGTGAAAAGGCAGCGTGAAATCTAAAGCCATGTGGCGGAAAGAGGCAAGAGTTTGTATGTTTTCACTGATGAAAGGGTTTCTTGTAGTAGAAGGAGCCTTGACTGCCTCTGGTATTTCCTTTTTTCGAGCAAACCCAGTCCACCGCATTCAAAGTGCAGGTGTTTCTGTGGTGGGTATTCGTGGAGGGAGAAGCACACAGGAGAAAATCGACTCCTTGTGCAGAAGGAGACTGCCCTTCTAGACAAATGGTTTCCTGGTCCCTGACATGCACCCATTGCAAATATCCTGAGTCCTTTTTCAGCTGGAGTAATGACACTCTCAGAGAAACCCTTGTGTCCTGGCAGCGTGCCTGGTTTGAACGAAAGCTCCTGCTCTCCTGTGAGTTGTAGAGTTACGGAGGTAGGGCAAAGAGGTGGAAAACCTCCCTGAAGAGCAGTTATCTAGGCCTGACTGGGTTCACTAGCTCTGCTGTCCTGTTACAGTACCTCGCAGGTGGGAGCTGTCACCTTGCCTTGCGCAGGATGTGACCAACTGAAAAAGCGGTTGTTCTCCTGACAGGGTGCGTAAAACAACATCTCGTTCTTCGGAAGGACATATTCTGGCTTACCCATATGGCCATTGCATGCCATTTCCAGAGGCTGGGATGCATTCAGTGTGCTGCTGCGAAAGAATTGAAAGACATGTATTTTGGAGCATCTCTTGAAAGTGTCTGAAGGTTGGGGATGGGGGGCAGAGTCACTTGGGGCTTGCATTGAAACTGCTGGTGCTTGCCAGCGGGAGGGATTCTTCTTTCCTGCTGATTCCATATGAGGTTGAGCACATGTGAGAAATCGGACCAGCCCAGCCGGCTGACCAGGAACCTCTTCTCCCTCTGTTTGTTTTGGTCCAAGAGTCTTTCTGTTCATCCCTGTGCTCTTCCATGTGTTTTGTCCTGTGTTTCCTCCCTCATCCACATGGTACCATGGCTTTGTTTGCAGCTCCATGCGCTGCTGATGTCACAGTGCTCACCGTTTCTAACTGAATGTGGATTCCCTTGATGAGAGCTTGTGGTTCCTGCTGTGGTGCTGGTGGAAGCTGGCAGTATGCAGCTCTCCTCTAGCCATCTGGCAGCAAGTTTGATGTAGCCTTCTTTGCCAGGTCGGTGTGGCACTGCGCATGGCAGTGTCCTTTGCAGGCACGCCCCTGACACCTTGGGGTCTGTTTCCCTTTGGGGTGTTCCTTCTGTCTTGTGCGGTCCCTAGTACCGATCTGTCTCTGTTGCCAGCGGTATTTGGTGCTCTGGTTTGGGTTTTCATTTTTTCTTTTTTTAATGCATGTCAAGGTATGCTTTGACTGGAAAGTGCTGGCTGAGCCCAGGCAGCACCGCTTCCCTGGTGGCCTGACTGTGAACCTATCAGAAATGCTGGCTTGAATAGAGGGGAACTTCCAGACGAACCAGCAGCTCTTCAGTTGTGGGTTCATTGCAGGACCTTCTGTGGGTCTTATTGGATAGTCCTGTGTTCCTTTCTTTAAACAGCAAGAGCAGCTCGAGCTGCCTTGGTGCTGAGCAGCCAGAGGAATGGCCAACACTCCCTGCTGTGCTTCCAAAGCATGAGCCTGTGGCTTGTGTGCTCAAGGAGAGCCACACGGCCTAGTGAGCGTTGTCCTTGTTGCTGTAGACCGGAGGTAGGAAAGGCAAGCGAGGTTCTTTTCTGACAAATGCGTACCTAGATTTCAGCTGGAATGTTTTGTTCTCCCTTGGGGGAAGGAGGTGATAGAAAAGCTAGGAGTGAAACCGACACAGTTCTTCACTGGCCTTGGGGACCAAGGATGCCTTTCTAGCCATGTTAAACAGGCAATTGGTACCATACATCCTTGGGTTTTCCTGAATTTGTTTCCGGTTTGTCAGCTCCAGGCAATGCCTGCTGATGTATCGTGGTGGAGGTACTGGTTCTGATTTTGAGCATTGCCCTGGCAGAACACTCATCTTGGAATCTTCCTTTGCTGCGGCCTGTGGAATGAATGGTGCACAGGATGTGTAACAGTCGGTGCGTATCCTCCTTTGAATTTTTGGTGGTGCTTTTTATCGTGACCTGCAAATTGCTGTGAAAGTTTCTGTTGGGTTAGATAGCTTGCAAGGGAAAGGGATATTGTCAAGTGCTGACAGAGCGTGTCCCCAGATGTTAACTCCCACACCTGCTTGTGTTTCCTAGCAGAGAAGTACTTTCTGCTGTTTTGTATCTTCTCAAAGGTGAACAGTACAGGACTGATACTGTCACCTTTTGTCTTCTTCCAAATGTTATTTGGAAGCGCGGAATATTTTTGAGGGTGTTTGGGTAAGCTGCTGTTTTGAGGGACAGTGGTGTAGGGGGAGTGGCTCAGCAGCAGGCACTGGGAGCCTCTCAGTTCAGATACACTCCTGAGTAATGTGTCGATCCTTTGTCTCTTTGTGTCTGTCCATGGCTTCCTTTCTCGCACTCGCAGTCCTGTTAGTCCCTCGAGTGGTAGGCAGCTGGTTTTGCTAATGCTGGTTATGCGAGCACAGGTGAGTCTCTTGGCTTTCCAAAGCCAAGAAGGGTAATGAATCCGCCTCATGAGGGAGGTATGATTATCAGTGTGAGAAACCATTCTTCTGTCCTAATCTTTTGGAAGGAAAGGGAAGGTCACGTTATTCTTTGGCCTCCAGAAACTGTCAAGACATGGTCCCTGGGAGTTTTTCCCCATAGTGCTCTTGGCTTTTTATTCTCTGCTTGGGTTCAGGACAAGAAGAAATGCTATTTGAAATCTGCTTTTGCCTGCTTAACTTCTTCCGGATGCCCGTGTCTTTGCCTCGGTACCACTGCATTTCATAATGCCTGGGACCACGGAGCAGCCCCAGTGTGCGGTGTGGGCTGCCATCAAACTTTTTTAGAGCGATTTGTTGCCAGGTTGCTGTCTCAGGGTATGCTTTATATCAGCACCTGTGAAACGGGTCCTCAACCAAATATGTGGGGGAAGAGGAGCCAACAGAGTGGTGGGCTTGAACTTGGGGAGGCTTCTGAAGGAGTTCAACCTGCTTATAGGGGCCTGCGTTCCAGACACTGCATTGTGCTGCTGGCTGTAAGTATGCTTGTAAGTTTATTTTGCTCCAGATGCATCCTCTCACCATGTTTTGGTAAGGCTTGTTAAGAGCTTCCCCAGGGGGAAAAAAAGCCCCTGGTGTCAGCTTGTGAGGGGCATTCTCTTTGAGGCGAGAGAAAGTAAATGTGGGAGGAAATAGAGGGAACTGCAAAACCTCAGCAATCTGGGGTACCATAGGCTTTAGCATGATGGGTGCCTGACTGATGCCTGGTACTTGGAGAGGGTGCTCGAAGGCAGAGAGATTGTATGTGCATATGTGTTTGCACACTCTTGTAATTAGAATGTGCTCTGCGAGTGCCCATACCTGTCACGCTGCGAAAGAGCTGAGGATGGTGGCACTGATTGGTAGATAGGGCAAGTGGCCTTAACCGGCTTTTGTGGTATCCACAAAATATTTCTAACATGGACACCTTTGAAGGCACCTTTGGGCAAACAAGTCCAACGTCTGTCCCTGCAAGCACCCTTGTGTTTGTGTAGCTAAGGACAGGTTTATTGGCAGATTGGCTAATGTGGGGGAGAGCAATAGGAGTTTACTTGGGTAGAGAGCTAGTCAGAAAACAGTTTTGGGAGGGGAAGGAGCATAATGAAAACTCACATAATAAAATATATGTAATAATAAAAGCAGATGTGAATGCCACAGGCACACTGTTTCTAGGCTAGAACTGGGCAGGGGCAAAATGTACACTTACAAATGTTTGTTCCACTTGTTTGTCTCTAGCATTGCTGCTTCCTTCCTGTGATGTCTTCTCTCAGTTCATCACCTGCTAAATAGAGATGTCATCTTTGGATAGCTGGCGAGATGCTTGAATGTTGGGTGGTTGGTGATTGCATGTTCTGGGGTCTTTAGCATCATTCAGCCCTCCCTCCCCTTATGTAGGGCACAGTGTGCGTCATGGTAGAGTAACAGTCCTGGTGGTTCAAACTTCTGGAAAAGATCTTTGTGTACTTGTGGTATTCCAGCTCCTTCTACAGGCATGACTGCTTCACACCACCTTTTCTCATGCATACAGGCACTGGACCAAATACCCACTCTGAATTTGTATGTGCTCTTTTGTACTTTGATGCCTTCTCTCGGGTGGATTATTTTAATCCTGGATCATTTCGAGGAGGGGAAAAAACCCACAAAAAGAACCATGTAGCTATTTAAGAGATGAAACTAAAATTACTCAATTTGGACTAAGTGAAGGAAGTTCTTGCACCTTTGTAAATGTTGAAGAAGAATTCCATTGCTGTGTAATGGCTGAACCTGTTAACTTATTAAACCACTTGGAAATCAAAACCTGACCCCGAGTCTGACTTCATCCCCGCTGGAGTACAAAGAGGCTTTTTCCCTTTTCAGGGAGGGAGGTGATTTGTAACCCTCTCGGGTAAGACTGTCATCTCTCAGCAGTCATTTCTACCAAATGCAGATACATGGGCGTGCGGTCCCTAAGACTACAGCTAGGGCTGTAGCCTTGTGCCGTGCTTCCAGGAGGCAGGAGCTTCCTGAGACATTGATGTTGGCTCCAGAAAGCAGCATTCTTTGTTGCAGCACGGGGCGCATACCTGAATCGTTTTGCAAAGGTGAGCACGCTGTCAGCTGCTGACAGTGGCCATGTATTTAGCACACTCATGAATATTCATAGCTTTTCTATGAACTAGTTATAATAGTTGCATTCTAATTACGCATGCGCTTTCTTGCTGATGCACAGGGCTCTCTTTGTTGGCAATAGTGTTCCTTACTACGTTTAATGAATGATCTCAATGCTTGCACATGCTTGCCAGGTTCTAGTGCTCAGTTAGCAGTTGGAATGTCCTTGATTCTGTTCTGTTCCACTCTCACTCCACGTTGGGCACCACTCTGTGTCTTGAAGGCTAGCGTCCTTGGTCTTACTGAATCCTTAGTTGTTACCAGTCCTGTGGTGTTCCTGCCCCCATCAGCCGAACATTCCTTTTTCCCTACGTGTTAGCAAGTTAGAACAGTTTGCTTTATTCAACTATGTTAGTTTGAAGTCACACACACTATTGTTAGTTTAAACCTGTAATTTAAGTCTACATCCCCAGTAAGTAGTTGGAGGATGTAAACTGCGCCGGTGAGCGCAGCTCATTGCCTCTGCACAACCGAATGAGTAAGCGGGTGCTGCCGTCCTGTGGGCAACCCTCGGTACTGCACGTGGGGGAGCCCGGTGAGGAGAGAGGTGCCGCTTTCTGCTGCCGTCCTGTGGACATAACTCGGTACTGCAGGTGGTCGTGATGGGGGCGGTGCGATGTAAAGCTGGGCGCGGCAGCCAGCGGCAGCTGCGGGGGGCGGTAGCCGCTGGAAGCAGGGGGGAGGCAGACCCTCGAGTGAGTGAGGCCACGGGCGGGCTAGGCGTGCTGTTCCCCTTGTCTCTTTCTAGCACAGCCCTCC
>JAOEHY010029915.1:9228-51446 GCA_025447955.1 Psilopsiagon aurifrons | reverse complement strand
CTCTTGGGCAGAAGCTCTTCCCTGTGCGGGTGCTGAGGCGCTGGCACAGGGTGCCCAGAGAAGCTGTGGCTGCCCCACAGCCTGCTTTGGTGTCTTGAACCTATACAGCTTCTAAGTGCAGCTACTACTGTATGGGAAATGAAGGACAAACCCACCTCTGACATCTATCTCAATGTTCCAGACCAAGATCAACACCAGCGATTCCGTGATTCCCCACTCCAGTGCAGAGATCTCACTGCACCGAGCTGCATGTGCAGCCTTCCTCATCCTGCCCCATGTCACCTCCATGCAGCCACTGCAAGAGAGCTCCTGCCAATGCTATGAAGAGCAAAAGAATAAGAGCCAAGCAAATGTGTTTCTTAAAACTTATTTTAATATCCATGTCTCATCTGTTGGGTAGAGCCAAAACAGTCTGGCCTGGTTTAAGTTACAAATTCTTCATACACTTTCCTTGAAGCAAATGAACAGTGTGGCAATGGGGTCTGTTATTGGAAGTGAAACCCATATTAACAAGGAAGGTGTCACAGGCAGAATTCTACCAGGGTTCTTCACCACTGCCAGCCCCAGGAGAGGCCAGCGCTGTCCCCAGGCCCCTGGATGGGTGGCGTGCAGCAGGAAGAAATGCTGCTGACACAAAGCTCATCACACCCACAGGGGCAGCACACGCTGCATGTCCCAGAAACAACAGGGCTGGGACAGAAAAACCCTTGTAGAGTCCTCCCTGACATGGACAGGCACCAAATCATCAGTTCCAGCCAACGGGGTGAAGCATCAACCCTGATTTTGCCTGCCACAGACATGTCAAAGCACTGCTTGCTAAACAGTTAACTTCTGCAACAGAGCAGCAGGGATGGAAAGGGCTAAGAAATTACAGCTGAGGATTTAAAGATGCAGTATTTCTTTGTTGAAAACATAACAGTTTAGAGACCACCTTAATGCAGCTGCAAGTGAAGAACATCCAATTGGAAGCCCAAGAGTCACTACAAAAAAGAGTAACAAAAAATCAAAGCAGCAGTTCTCTCCACTTCCTGGGTCCATTGCCTAATTTCAACAGACTCCTCTGCTTTTCAGTTAACTAAAACTTCCTGATCAAGGTTTAAGCATAATATTTGCAGACGATGGCTTACAATAAGGCAGGCAAGCAGCAGCTCTCTGAAAGGGCATGATGGAGAATATCACTTGCCCCAATAACACCACTTGAACACCAAGCGTCCCAAACAGCTCACGTGTTGCTGGAGCTGTGGGGACAGCCCTGGAAGTGCTGTAGAGGACAGTCCACCCCATGGTGGTCTGGGTATTGGGTTAAATGTGCCCAGGGTGATGTGGTGTTTAACCACCACCCTGAACTGCAGTAGTGCACTGCTCCGCTCCCTCCACCACGAACCCTGCTCTCCAACACTGCATCTTTAAATGGTTCTGGCTCTGAGCTCCTGCCACATGTTCAGTGTGCTCCAACCTGGCTGCCACATGTTCAAGTGCTGTGCTTCTTGTGTGTGTTTTCAGCCTTCCTTCGATGGGGGTGGTGAAAGGGGCAGAGTAGGGACAAGAGACTTGCGTTCACAGCAGGCAGGCTGTAAGACCCCTCCAGGCAGGTTATAGAAGGGAGACAAGAGCAATAATTAAAGTTTGCTCCCTTCAAGAGCTTTCTCTCATTCCCTCTCATTTGAAATGGGCAGCAAGTTAGGAAAGTCAGCAAGTTTTAAAAGGGAAGTGTTAAGGAAGAGAGGAAGCGTTGCTGCCAATTCACCTCACTGAGCTGAGATAAAGCTTCAGCTTGGGATTTTTATAACATGAACAAGATTATGTACAGTACTGTGTGAGCAGGGATCATACCTGTGATCACTGAGCTGTGCTCCCATTCCTTCCTGTCCACTGCCTGCCTTTTCACCAGTCAACAAGGCTCATGCTCACGAGAACAGAGAGCACGTCCTGGGCATGTCAGGGGCGTTTGCAAAAAGAACAGCACTTAAATGAGCTCAAAAGGAGCAACTGTTGGGAGAGCTGTGAAGCAGCAGCTGAAAACCTTGTGGCAGATGAGCCATGATCCACTCTGATCCCAGGAGAGCAGAACAGGGCCTGTTCTCCTGTGGGCTTCGCCGCTCTCATCCCAAGGGAGCAGAGAACTGCACCATCTGCAGCACGGGCACTGCCATGAGCCTGCTAATACGGGTTTCACTTTGAGACCAGAAAACTGTTTTCTTCCAAAAAAATTGTTATTTTTTTTTTTTTTAAAAATTGAAATTAATTAGGGGTAAAACACTAACTCTAGTGCCATGAACAGGCAGGATCAACTTTTTTCCCCTCCAAAGGGCAAAGAGTCATATACCATCCCCAGCTGAACCTTGGTGCTTCGAGCTTTTCAGGAGATGTTACCTAAACTTTATTAAAAGAAAAAGAACAATGTTTAAATATCAACACTGGACTAGCCCAGTCTTTTTCCAAAGTCCACATTCTTCATATGAAGCACACACGGCGTCCTGGATTCCCCAAGGCTGCATGTTCAGAAGTTCACAGTACATGGAACCATGTCTTTTTTGTTTGTATGTTCTTGAGTTTCCCCTCCTTGCTCAGAGCAGCCACCCTTGTGTGGTCATTTACTGGATAAACCTCAAGCCACCTCCTATCCACATGGCTTGGCCTAGATGCCGAAGGTTTTCTTGATGAGAGTTGATGTTGTCATGCTCTATGGATGGAAAAAAGCAAGAGAAAAAAAGCACCTGGTACAGGTATCTTGAGACCCTTGCAGATTCCTCTATTCCAAAGCTGTTTCTCTAAGTCTTTTTTTGCCCGTTTCTCAAGCAGTTTGTTTTTGGCCTATTCCTCTGTCTCAGTTTGAAGAGCTGTTATTGGATGATCCAGAGGTTGATGCAATGGCAGCTCCAGCTGGGCTGCTTGTGGATACAGATTTGCGGATGTGAGGCAGCAAGTACGGGTCACAGGCCAGCTGCTGGACATCTATCCGGTCCTCCTTTCGGTAGGCCAAACAGCGTCTGATAAATGCCTGCAGACACCCCAAAGGCAAACCAAGAATTAGCAGATGGGACACAGACAGGAAGCTTTCTCTGTCAGGTCACACTTTTGGGAGCAGGGCCAATTTGACAACGCCAGCACCCTGAAATCCCTTCGCCAGTGACCACAGAGACAGCCTACCTCCTACACCAGAAGCTTATCTTTTATCAGGAAGCATGGGCAGAGGCACACACTGTACTGTCCAACTGTTCAGAACTATGTACAGTTCTGGTGTCTCCAATATAAGAAGGACATCGAGGTGTTACACCAAGTCCAGAGGAGGCCATGAGGATGAGAAGGGGGCTTGGAGCACTTCCCATACAAAGACAGGCTGTGAAAACTGGGGCTGTGAAGAGAAGCTGCGTGGAAACCTCAGAGCAGCCATCCTGTTCTGAAGGGGGCTACAAGGACACTGGAGAAGGGCTCTTCATTAGGGACCATAGGGACAGGACAAGGGGCGATGGATTCAAATTTAAACAGGGGAAGCCCAGGTTAGATCTAAGGCACAAGTTCTTCCCTGTGAGGGTGCTGAGGCGCTGGCACAGGGTGCCCAGAGAAGCTGTGGCTGCCCCATCCCTGCAGTGCTCAAGGCCAGGTTGGACACAGGGGCTTGGAGCAACCTGGTCTTGTGCGAGGCATCCCTGCCTACGGCAGGCGACTGGAACTGGACGATCTTGAGGTCCTTTCCAACCCAAACCATTCTATGATTCTATGATCCCCAGCCTGACATCTACAACAATGCAAAGCCACTGACCACTTTACTGAAGGCAAGCATTAAACAGAGCTCCCGCTGGTTTAGGGAGACCAAGTGCTGATCACTGACATACACAGCTTTACCTTTGCTTCTGGTGTGACTACTGGCTTTGGAGGGAACTGCACCTCGGTAGCTTTCAGAATTGTGTTCTCCTGCAGAATGTCTTGTTGTGACTGGTTGTGACCGAAGGGCTATCAAGAAAACACGGAAGACAGTTGTTAAAAGGTTGGTGACAGGCCTTAAAAACCGCTGACACCACTGCTCAGCAGCTTGACATCAGCACTTCCCTGAGCAATAAGCCCAGAAATGCTGTGAAGGTGCTGCAGATTCCACTCTGGCGAGCAAGACACATTGCTCCTGTACTTCAACTGAACAACAGGGACAAGCTGGAACAAGCCTGGGGAATCTCTGGCTCAGACAGACTGCCACCTGCTTCCAGACCTCACAGGTCAGCTTCCTTCTCACATGCAAGAGGACCTTCACCTATCCAAGCTGATAGGAGACTCACCCCCTTCAGTCTTTGCTGGGCTGGTTCCACCATTTGTGTGACTGACAACATGAAGCAGCACAGCACATTTGTGGGCCAGGCTTTCACAACCCTTGGTTACCAAGGACTTGTGAAAACAAGGGCTAATGGAACCCTTCTCCAACCTATTTCTTTTGTTGCCAGAAATGAAATTACCTTTTCTCAGGACCTGATCCACACTCTTCCCTTCCAAAAACCATCCTAAAGATCTTCTAGAGTGGGTCTTTGTACCTACTGTTCTTTTTTCCTATAACACTTGCAGCCATCAGGCTCCACAAAGACTTAGTGCACTGAAAACATCACAAATCAATGCCAAACAAAGAACTTCAGGTGTCTGGCCCTGAATGATAGCACTTGTCCTGCCCATAATGGCCTCAGTGGGAACATGCCCAGGGGAAAGAGATGCTCTGCAGAACAGTGCTTCTGAAGGAAGTGCTACACAGAGCAAAACACAGCCTAGTAAATTCTCTCCCCTTTATTACCTTGGAAGGAGACAAGACAAAAGCACCTTCTAAGTCTAAGGAGGAGAAGGAAGCAGAAACCAGGGCTGCCTCCCAGAAGGTTTGGGAATTACCAGTAAGAGGGGAGTTAAATGCTTTCTTACCTTTCTGCCATAGAGACATTGATAGAAGATGACTCCCACTGACCAGACATCAACTTTATTTGAAATCTTTGGAGGTTCTTTCCCAACCACAAAACATTCTGGTGGCAAATACCTGATTAGAAGGAAGCGACAACAGGTTGTAAGCAGCATCTCCAAACACCTTCTATCAATTTCTTTAGAAAGGAAGGAACAAGCTTCTGAGATCAGGACTTGAGGGACTCAGTTTCATCCCTGTGTATCTCTGGGCCAAGATCACCAGGGCACATCCCTTCTGGGAACAGTGATTCCCAAGGACTCTTTGGACAATTGTGGTCTGAGCCAGTCAGCAAATGAAATAGCCCCATTTTCTTTTACCTTCAGAACTGGTATTTGTTGTTAAAAGGACTTAGCCAGCAATTCCAGCCAAAATACATCTTTCTAGAAATACAACCCCAGATGCCACATCCGACTTAGAGACACAGCCTTGCTCATACTAATTAACTTCATCTTCAGGAACAGAACAAAGACGTATGATACAGAATACCGTAACAAATGTTGCTGTAAAACTGTTGCCCATAGTGACAGTCTGCAACTTGGGTAACAGCTAAGAATCAGATTCAGTGGCACTTATCGTAGGTCTTGCTCTCAGTGCAGTGACAACACTTGGAACTGATAAAGTATTGCTGAAAGCATCTTTTATGTGACACTTGAAAGGGAAGCTCTGACTATAGACAGCACTGTGAGATTTTTACATCTTTTTTAAGAGCTAACTATGGATTTTCACTGTCTCATTGCAGGGGAATACTCCTGCCATCTCCTGAGGTACCTATATTTCCAATAGGCATGGCATTCTCCTCTTCCTTGTTTAAACTGTTAGACAATGCCATTATGGACTGTGAAATAGCAGCCAAGCTCCACTCCAGAGCTTGCTATCTCAGCAGCATATGCGGTTTCTCACCAGGCCCTTTGGATAAGAAATGGTGTTCAAATGTACAAACACTAACCCACTGTAACGTAAAAAGCTGCTAGCCTCAAAAGGAGCTGTGTGACAACAAGAGCAGTTTCCAGGGTCTCAAACGTCCAGTGTCTCAATCTGTCACAGACAACAGCAGTACACAGAGAGCTGACATAAATCCAAAGTTGCTTATAAACCGTTCCTGATCTGTAACTTGCAAGTGCCCCAGGCAATGCTTACCAGTAAGTACCAGCCCCCTGCGATGTCAGTTCCATACCATCAACAGAGTTGTAGCTGTCATCATCCATGATTTTGGAAAGCCCAAAATCTGTGATCTTTATCTCTCCACATGCGGTACCATTGACTAGAAGAATGTTACCTAAACAAGGGAAGAAAGAGCCCTTTAGGATGCACATTTAGCAGGAAAAAAAAGCAGGACTAAAATTGCACTGAATTCTGGCACTCTGCACAGGATGTTTTAGCACTCAGTACCCTGAGCGCTACGTACAACTCAGCTCCCACCAAGTGATGGAACTTATCTGCCCATCCCTGAACCACCCTGTGGCCTGACATTACTTGGAGCCTCCAGATTCTGAGCCCTATTAGCCAAATGAGCTTCATGTCTGTTCTGACCCCTCCCAAAGGTCCCCTTGGAAGGGCAGGTCAAAAAGGAGGATTAAGGAGAGAAGTACACATACAGAGTAATGACTCATTCTGCCCAGAAGTCCTGACTTGCCCTGGTCTCTCGGCAAGCCAGAAACTCTCTCCTTCCTGGCAGGATTCCCCAATGGCTTTCTAAGCTCAAAAAGGACAATTACTGCTTAGGCAAGAGTCTTTTACAAATCCATCAAGGATCAAGAAGTCCGATCATCACTGTTTCTCTCAAAGCCTACAATAAAGCAGCACAATTGTGCGTGATGGCAGTGGATGAATCAGAGCTTCAGACAAACTGTATGCAGAGCTCTGCAGCATGCTCAGACAACACAACAGGCATCTGGGGAGGGGGGGGAAGTAACAGGGTCACTGGAACTAGTGCAACAGCACCACCTCCTGTACAGATTCCTCAGGCTGATGCAATAAACCACATCAGACACCAGTTACACAATGCTGATGAAGTGCCACCAGCACAGGGAGACGAGCCAGGGATAACTGTCCAAAGAGATGGCTGAATTTTACTGGCCTACGAGAAAATGCTATGTAGGCAATACCCATCACCCTAAAAGAGCACACTTCCATTTTTCCCCTCTTCACTTTGCCCAGTGGTAAAGGGAAATCTGCAATTTGGAGAGGACCTTCTACATGGCAGATGTTACTGAAAGCAAAGGCAGACCTGAGCTTTGTGAGGTGCCACACAAGGCAAAAATGAACACTTCCAAGTTAGCTTTGCCACTGAGTTTTTAGGCAGATGATTACATAAAGAACAAGCCAGAAGAAGGGGAGCATGAAACACAGAGTAATTATGGGAACCCTTATGAAACAATAACAGAAGCTCTCAAGAGCAGAATACAAGCAGGACATTAAGATACCAAACACAGACACTTGGCGGTTTCAAGGGCTCATTCTGAGCAAGGAGGCTACTTTTCCTGGAATGTTACTTCCCTGTTTTATGTTGCAATTCTGGGAGACAATACCCTTTTCACAGCATGTTCTATGCATTTTAGGGTTTTTCTCTTGTTTCAAGACAGTCCTGTCTCCTTTCTGCCATCTCATCGAAGTAAACTTCCCCACGTTACTTACTAACCTTTAGTTAGTCCCGTAAACACATCAGCCAGCATCACAACGTACCTGGTTTAAGGTCATAGTGTATGATGGGAGGTTTGATTTCATTTAAGTATTTTAGAGCATTCACGATCTGCATGATAATAGATCGTGCCTCCTTCTCCGACATTAACTTGTGTTGTTTCAGGTAGAAGTCCAGATCATTTCCCTCACAGTATTCTAACACCGTACAAAACCTGAAGGCAAAACAGGAGTTGCTGTAATTCAGGAACCCAAGAGAAACCAGATTCATTTCTTTAGTCATATATTAAATTAAGAGGCCTCCAGCCTATTAATCCCTTTCTAAAGATCAGCTACCAGAGACACAGCCCTCAACGTTCAACAGTACAAAGGTCAGAGATCCCCCATTAAGTGCTAGATCCAGAAGCTGGGGCATTTGCCTAAGCCAATCAAAAGTAGGATCTACTAGTAAAGTACCACATCTGACATAATGCAGCACTAGAAAACCCACGTGTTCAAACTGCCTTAGATATCTGCAGTACAGTCTGTAACATTGGCATGGACATTCTCTGGACTCTCCTTGGAAGTTTTAAGACACCAAATACTTGGCAGTGAATCCATCAAACCAAGACAAAGGACATAGCAAAATAACTTACGAGTCAGTATCCAGCGAAAAGTAGTCATATAGCTTAACTATTCGAGGGTGATCCAGTTCTTTGTGAATTCTGTACTCTCTACATGCATGTCTGAGAAGAGGAAAGTCTGAGCATTAGTCATACAAGTGACTTAATTCTAAGTTCTGCAGATAGCGAACCCAGACATACCACACAGCAGTCCAACTTCAGTCCAACCCATGCCTATTAATCAGACAGCAAACAAGGAATTGTGTTAAGAACCACAGAATTAGAGTGTGTCTCAAATGCTGGCCATGCTACAAAATAACTGATCTTGATTAATGGTACTGCTTGCCAAAATAGAATAACCTCATAATTAATCATGAGGGGATCCAAGATAGTGATCCAAGATAGAACACAAAACTCAGCAAGTTCTAGAAGAATTCCATGATGCTCAACTGCCCATCTTCCAAGGCTTCGTATTATTCAGCTCAAGTTTCTCCCAGTGACTTGATGGGGAATTAAGATCACAGCTTTATCTTTGAGGCTCCGTTGAGAAGGCTTGGCTGTCAGTCTGCAGAGCTTAGCAAACCTGAGGCCTTAGGGAGCAAGTGTAACCAACACCAAAATGCTTCCTGTACTTCCCTTCTAGGCCATGACATACATATGTCCTAAGCATCTGCGAAAGGCTGAGCATTCTAGGGAAGGGGGAAGCTTTTGGGGAGCACAGCTGCAGGTGTGTAGCCAGAAGATGGGCATGAACACTGCTTCCCACAAGAGCAGAGTTGCAGAGATTAAACATTTCAAAGAGCAGAAGCCACTTTAACGCTTCCCCCACAGAGTGCTACTGGGGCTTTGAAACCTGGTGTTTACAAACCACTGGATTACGTGTCAGGGAAAAGCTCTTCCCTGTGAGGGTGCTGAGGCGCTGGCACAGGGTGCCCAGAGGAGCTGTGGCTGCCTCATCCCTGGCAGTGTTCAAGGCCAGGTTGGACACAGGGGCTTGGAGCAACCTGCTCTGGTGGAAGGTGTCACTGCCCATGGCAGGGGTTGGAACTGGATGAGCTTTAATGTCCCTTCCAACTCAAACCGTTCAATAATTCCTAATCTGACCGTAACTTTTCCAAGGAGCTCCTGGGCCAGAGAGTGGCTTCTGAAGTGTGGTAAAACACAGTTGAAAAACAGCAGCCTGTTACTAGACACTGGGTAACCCAATGCAAGAGGAGCCTGGAAACAATTTACAGTCTTACTTACTTGTGATAATTTTCTTTCTTCTCATCTCTCCAGTTTTTATTTAACTGGTGTATTTTCACAGCTACGTATCTCTGTTCTGTTAAATCAAATGCCTGCAGAGACAAGAGCTGCAAATCAGTAGGAATCGCTACTTCAAGTTAATACTGCAAAAGCAGACGAGCTCTAACAAACCAATATCCCCACCCAGGAAATCAGCATTACAACATACCAAGTTAGGAGCAAACCCACTTTTTGATGTAATTAGTTTCACTAATGAAACCAAGCAACTCTGAAAACAATTGAATATGCCTTGCTTTGATCTGACCTTCCCCATGGGATCGAATTAATGCTGCATTTATACTGACATTTTACCACCAGAGGTACAATGGGATCAGAAAAGTCAAATTACCAAAATAGAGACAGCTCATCACACAGGAAAAGGCTCTGCCATTATTCCCCCTAACTCATTTTCTACACTCAGTTAAAACAACCCCAAACCAATACTTTGTTTCACATTGGTAGCTCAGCTCTCCATCTTGCAGCATGTTTCATCTTAATTAGAAGCTGGAGAATTCAGTGGCATCACTGCATAAATCTTGCGCTGCTATTTTCCCCTCCAGTTTCTTGCTATTTAAACAGTCTTTAAAGAATGGAACTCTGGAATTGTGCTTTTGTAGAAATGCAGGAAGTTTCTACCTTGTCTGAGAGCAGCAACAGCTAGTAATTATAGGATGGGGCAAAATCCTGTTGTAAGCAGACAAGAATTATCTATGTCCATCTTAGAAGTTTTATACTTAATTCCTTATGCTTAATAGATTGGCCAAGACCCTGGAGAAGAAGGGCTAAGCATCCCTTTGTTTCAATACGATAGTTACAACTCTCGAGCACAGTCAGTTCTGAAGCATTCATACCCTCTTGCTTTCAGCTGTGGAGCCAAGGCTTTCTATTTACTCTCAGCAAAGGCAGCAATTCAGAGCACATCTCACACTCTCTTTTTCACTACCTGAGTAGTCCCACCCTCCCTAGTTTAGAGACCTATTGTTGTACTGCATCAAGATAATAAATCACCCTCAAGTTTCCAATATTTGCACTGGCGTAATTCTTCTCATTCTAGCCAAATTCCACATGGATTAAAACCTACTGAGGACAGGTACAGGGAATACTCTGAACTGGAAGGCTCTAAACATAACAAATAGCAAGCACCAAAGCATCACAGGTCTTGGCCATGCAAGAGTACTGACACACTTCCAAGAAAGTCCCAAGACTAAACACACCTCCCCAGTCTGCTACTTCAGAGTGTAAATGAAGACACAAGGAAAACAGGGCTTCTACCCCTAGGAAATGCAGCCTTTGCTCTTATTACTGGAGCTATTTTCTCTCATTTACAGTGAGATTCAGGCTCGCTATGCCATACTCAACAGAACATTGCCGCTTTGGGTATATTGTGTGTAGCATTTCTCTCTTTAAGCGGTTTGCTGTTCTGACCTGACAAAACCTGCAGACTTGGTGCAGTGTTTTCTTGAAGCCTGAAATCTGACTTCTGAGGACAAGGGCAGAACCTAAAAATCTCCAGCCTGCTGTCCAATGCAAGCCAGACATGTGCTTCATCCTCCCTTCTTCCCTCTACAACCACACACACCACTGAGAAAACAAGCATAAAATGCTGCTTATGGCACTGTTTCCCTGCAGATTCAGATTACAGCACAAATTGCCACTTCACGTTTACCTTATATACTTCACTGAAGCCGCCTCTACCCAGAAGATGTAGCAACAAGTATCTATCATTTAGCGTTGGATGATCTTTAAATCTGGCAAGAAAGACACAGTTTAAGAGCACTGACAGAATTAATGGGATCTACTTACAACAGGTTACAGCTACTACGCAGCTTAGAAACAACATTTTTACATTAAGACAGAGAAATAGTGCAACTGTGTCAACAACTGACAGATCTAATCCGATATGATCACTTTCTACTGATGAACAACCATGTAATGGTACCTTGATGCACTTGGAAGCCTTTGTTTTACATGAACTTCAAGCTGATCACCCTGCTACCCCCCAACCAAGTGCCATACTAAGTTGTAACATCAATTTCAAGCAGATTGTTTCCCATTTGAAGGGAACAAAGATAGAAATTGTTCTACATTCCTGTCCCCAGATCCCATGTGCTTACTGTGAATTATCTTCATTATGTATCCTTTTCAACTCCCTGATATGTAGATTCCTAACCCTCTCTAGCCGTTCCAACTCCGCCTGGATCTCTGCTTCTTCCTGCAGAAGGGAAAACAAAAGGAAAACACAACGCTGTGTAAGACAATGCAGTTAGCATTTCTGCCTCATTTATGGAAACACAGATGTAATTCCACTCGGGAAGAAGTTATTGGAGACAGAGGACTGCCCCCAGAAGTAAGGAACTAGGATGTCATGATGCCACATGGAAAGGGGCAGCTTCCAGAGGGGATGGAGAATGTGTAAGGACATTGGGTCCTATTAGCAGTGATGGGTAGGACAGGTCAGAGTGTAACTTAGTGCCATGAGGAGGTTCTGATACCCTGTTTGTAAAGCTGCAAGTTCTAGCGCCCTCAAACACGACACTAAAATTCACATCACTGTGGACAGGGCTGCAAAACTCAACTGAAACACTTGCCTTGAGCTGTATTATTTGGTATATATACCTCAAGGGACACGGTTACCCATTTGTCTTGTGACTCTGCTCCTTCCCTTCTCAACTTGATCTATTTTTAGGCATAAAGAATGAGCCAGTTTCCAAAAGTGGAGAAGGATAAGCACAGCCTCAGACAATGCCACAATCCCAGAACATTACTTCATTTTCCATTAAGGTCCATTTCCAAATGGATTCCTCTGTTCCAGGGTGGCACACGACATGCCAGCATAAATGGATCTGCAATTAATCCACTCCAGCAATGTGGAAGCTGTAGAACAGGCATGCCTTTAGCATGCTGCTGCCCGTATCACTTATCTTTGTTCACAGGTCAGTAAAACACAATGAGCAGAGTGCCAGCAGATTCCATGGGTGCATTAACTTTCCCTTGCCACTGAAAATAACAAGGAGCACAGCAGCATTAATGAGGCTTTGCATTCAACTTGGGTGTCAAGGTTAAAGGAAAAAAACGAAGTGGAGAGCTCAGGTACCACCTGAGAAAAGAAAGGGGACTCCAGCAATGTGTTTGCATCCTTCCTCTTTGTTTCATATGGGAAAGAAAACTCTATGGCCTCAGCAGAGATCATGGTTAAACAGAAAATCACAGAAGGCATCTATTTTGTTTCAGTACCTCATCTGTTGAAGTGTCACAGAAAACTTATTTATAGGTTACTGCAACCACTTTCAAGGTAACCAACAGCATATTTAAAGAGAACCTCACTTGCAGGTACAGTTCTTACTGAAGGCAATGTATTTGAAAACAAACATGCACTACAACCACCTAAACAGCCCTAGCTTCCCAAAGCCCAAGAGGTTTTATTGGGCTGTTACTGACCATGCCGGTTACTCGATATTGCAAAGAAATAGGAAGGTCAGTGATGGTTGCAGTTTTTGTTGTGTTCTCATCATTTTCTTCCCTTGATCCATTCATTCCTATTCCCCCATATTAGACATACACAGAGCTCAGCATGAGGCGGGTCACAGTGACAGGATAAGATGCATCAAAACAGTGGAACTCCCTGCCTGAAATGGTATGTAAGAACACAGGAATCTATTTATTAAAGCAAAGTACAGCTTCCCTGAGTACCACAGCCATGGAAAAAAAATCATTGCAAAATCTTGGCCATCCCTTTCAAGCAAGAAAACCCTCTCAATTATCAGAGAAATGCTATTGTTCATAGAACACTGCATCAAACCCCACCTAAAAGCCTTTCCTGCAGATAGTCCTTACCTTTTTAAGGTGACCTAGACGGAGTTTGAAGATTTCTTCCTGTTCATGGTATTCTGCTAATGTTAACCTGCATGAAAGAGATACAATGCACCAGGTTTCAACACATGGGATAAAGTGAACAGTATGCAGAACACAGATGTGACCATAAAGCCGTGAAGCCCGTATCAACTCTGTTTCTTTTGTAAACAAGAATACGCACATGACAGCACACAACTATTCTTTGTGAAACTGAGGTCAAAACTTACCCCTGAAGGATTCCTCTTGCAATAATTCCGCTCTGCATAATACAAAGGTTAGTGTGTGTGTTCTCCATAGCATCAATACCACAGCTAGTTTCAAGAGGGGGCTGAGTCTTAGGTCTGTATGGGGCTGTGGGACCTTGGCTCACTGTGCAGTGAATCAAGAGGAAGCAGCATTAAGCCACATGCTCATCTTGATATGCCCCAACTTCTCTACATTGTTGATAGCAGAGAGGTTCCACACAGTTGCAGTAAGTGCTCAAGCAGTTGTTAACTGATGCATTTTATCCCAAACTCACAAGCCAAGTTCTTTCTGAAAGAATCTTAACCACAAGGAACTGCTTATTACAAATTACAGCTACAAAAGACAGCCAAGACCATAAATGTTTACATACTGTCTCACTTCGTATGAAAGCACCCTAATTCACACACAGCCCTGTCTCCACATCCACCCCTGACAGCCTGAACTTTAATCAGCTTCAGCTAACCTAAAAAACCGTCCCAGAAGTTTAGGTCTTTGGTTGGTGCTGCTGTACGAAGGAATAAAAAGACAGTTGAATCAATCAGCAATGAGCTTCCCACATATCCTTGTGCACAATGAAATCAAGGGCTGAACACCAACAGTTTACTCGTTGAGCAAGAGATGTAATGAGTACCAATAGGCTAACAGTGCCCAAAACAGCTGCCTGTTGGCAGCAAGCATTGCAAAACTCAAGGAGGCTCTAAGACAAACACTAGTTCTAGCGCAGCTGAGGATTCGAAGGGTGCCCAACCTGCCCTAAGAGACCTCAAAAAGCGCCAGCACATTATTGCTCCTGAATGCAAATCTTTTTCTCATTGAGAGGCCAGGAACCGGAATCGGGAGAGCACGTGTTTAAATTTGCATCACGGGAACTTCCTCTCCTTTTTCAGCCAGAGCATCAACCATGAAGCAAAGAAGAACTGAAAATCAGAGGAAGGAATTTGGCTGGCTGCTTCTCATTCAACTTGCAGAAACACTAAGATTCAACTTGCCTAAGAGACTCCCTCAGAAAGCTAGAACATTTTGTACCTGATACATAGGAGTCCAACAAATGCATTTACACACTGACTATGATTAAGCAAGTAGTCAGTCAGGCCAGTTGCTTCAGCTGAACTGCAAACCCCATGTTTCCGTAAGCTAAACCACTCCACACGAACCATATCCATATGCTGGCAAGCAGTTTTTCTCAACACCACCACTAGAAGCTCTTCAAAACCACAAAGATAAAACCCTGAATTGTATCAGTGAAGGAGCAGAAAAAGGCTTCTACCAAACCCACATAAAGCTAGATTGTGTCAAGGCAGGCTCACAACACAGGCAGAAGCTCACTTGGTATCACATTGTCATGATTTCCAGACATCAGAATCTGTGCTGCCATGTCTTCAGAATATGACACACTACAGCTGCCCCAACAGAAATGGGGAAAGCCTCATCCTGCCCTTCATAAGTGAAAAGATTACCCCAAAGAACGCACCACTTCGAAATATCCAAGCACTGACATTCAATTTACTTCTCCAAACTCAAACTGCAATGCAAAAGGATGGCTTTAGAACTTGATTTGGTACTTTTTAAGCTCTCTTAGCCAGAATGAGGGCTCAGCGTCTCTATTCAAGCCACTTAATGCAGAAAGCACACAGCGTCCTCCAGCACAACACACCTCCTCTCCAGGAACCAGCACCTGATTTGGGGGCTGAGAGCACCCTAAGTTATCAGGATTCACCCAGTCATGCACCATCTCTGCTGTGACTGCAAGAGGTAGTGAGAACTTTTTGCTTCAATCAAGACCAAGAATTCAAAGGGCTCAGGAACTTTGAGGTCATGGCCAGGGGATGTCATAGTGCAAGAAGAAAAGTGTCACTCTGAGTTATGGTATTAGCCAACAGCAATAAAATGAAGATCGTAAAGAAAACTGGTAGAAAGTAGTGGGAAATCTCTGATTCAGTGGATTCCCACCCCACAAAAAACTTCTAAAATTAATGTTATCAATTTCTTGTGAGAAACAGCTTTTCTCTCCAAGAACATTGGAGAGCATCAGTCACTTCAAAAGAGGCGTTGGGGGGAGAAATCTTCTGTAAGAAGTAGCACTTCAATTACCTTTGCAGATACCTGAGTCAGGGAAATGGAAAGGACAGCTTTGGAGATACAGGATGATGCTTACATGCTGTCTTTAGAGACAGCATCATTTTCCTCAGTATACTCAATTACTTGCTTGAAAAGCCTCCCCAGAAATGACACAGAAGAAAAGGCTTCTGAATGGGGTTCCTTCCTTATTTTTTCTCCTTGAGAAAGCACCATGTATCAAACAGTGACACTGAAATTGCAACACTTTCCCAACTTGATGCAACAGGAACACTGAAAAAGCACTGCATTCAGAAGGCTGGCCTCAGCAATGCTCCTTGTTTTACTCCAATGAAAACTATTTAGAACTGCAGCCAGATGTTGCTGAATGCCAGGCTAATTCCTCAATATTCATTTGTGCATGGAGTGAAGCCTAGAGGCAAGGGCAAGATTCCATTTCCCAGGAGAGAGTTTGTGCTCTGCTCAAAGCATGCAGCTCTGCAAGGCACAGAGAAGGCAAGGGAACCTACGTTTCATTTTCTGCTCCATTGGTCTTGTTCTTGCGCTGCTTCTGCTCGTTGCTGGCTGGAGGGGTCTGTCCCATTGCAGGTGGCTTCCGTTTTGCTAACATTTTTCGTTGTCTTTCTATTTCTTCCCGCTGGGAATTTATCCTTTCCTGTTGTCTGGAAAGAAGAGAGTAGGAAAAAACCCATGAAGCAGAGAACTAATGGTCTGTACTTGGTTGTTCTTCAGCATCTGTTCTGAACAGATTGGAGCAATGACTTTCCAATCAGTTGTACTTGTAAGATTAGTAACAAAATATTTTTGTACTGGGAAGGGGGATGTGCCAAGCATCGTGACTCATATTTTTAAAGGTATTTTTACATAAAAGGGGATTCTTTTTCTGGCCCACAGAAACCTTTCAGTAAGTGAAAGGTTTTATTCATGCCGAGGACATCCAAACCCAGGAGTTGCTAACCTCACGGAAAAGCCAAGGATCTATGGTTAGGCACTAACTTTCCACACACTTTTTCCTAGAAGGCTCTGTTCTAAATCTCAGACTTTCCTGTTAAAAGTATTCCTGAAGTCTGGCACTGTCTGAGAAAGCTTCCTTCTGCTTCAGGGGTGCGCTTAAGCTATCCTTAGGTTCTCTAAAACATAAACAGCATTCCCAATTTCACTGAAAAAACAGTCTCTCCTCCAAGATAAAAGGACTATCTTAAAACATTTTACAGGGATAAAAGCACTCTTGACATTTCGAGTCTACATGACTTGAGCATTTACATACTTAGATCATTTTTTAAAGAGACCGAGACTGCAGGTAAATACGCCAAAAGTATTTCTTCCATGTCTTACAGCACAAGCTAAGGAAGAATTATGAAGTCCTTAATCTGCACCTAACAAAAGCTACACCTCCCTATCAGACTCTGAAGAAGTGATATGATTTTAAAGGATCACACATAGCTCTCCCTAATGCAATTAATTTGCCAAGTCCTACTTAAAGGTCTAGGCCAGGTGGGAATTGAGTGGATATTTCCATTAACATCCTGCATAAAAGGGTCTCTGATCTTCATTTCCAGGTTTCTGCAGCCCCTTTGATCACTGCTACCACGAGGCAAAAGAAGTTTAGTAGCATGGATTTTCTCTTTTAAGCTTCTCTACTTTCTACTTAAAAAAGGAGAAAAGCTAATTAGCCTTCATTGACTAATATATGCAAGTATGCAAATCAAATTGATTGACTCACAATACATGTGAGTATTTAGTCCACTCCTGTGCCCTAAGCACTGCACAGCCAGGCAAGTGCACTGCGAATACCCAGTGGGGCAGCCTACTCCTTTCCAACCCAAAGGCCAGCTCAGACCATCTGATTCCAGGCCAAGTCTCTGGAGGTTTAAGTGGAAACACATTTCTCACTTCAATGCCAAAATGCTCCCCATTGTCAGTAGCTGTGTTCCTATCTGATCCTTTCATGCATCAGTCACACCATTCTCACATTTTGACATGCAAGACATCACACACAACTGCTTAGCTTTTCTGTCTATGCCTCTGAAGTTACAGACAAGACTGCCTGTCCTCACTTGATGAGGTTCTGGAAGGCATAGCCATCTGTCCACTGCTCGGTGAAAGACGCCCCGTGCCGCACCGTGGTGAAGTGACCTAGCCTCAATCGATCCTGCATGCTCTTATCTCTGCAGGCCATCTTCTCCTGTTTTGACTGAAAACAGAACAAAACACATGTGAAAACAGAAGCCATAAATCAGCAAAGTAAGAGCTGTGCTGTGCTTTAAATCACTGCCAATTCTTCCTGCTTTCTATTGTTCCAGTACTGCTTACCTGAAACCCAGCTGAAAATCACTGGGTGCTTCACACTGGTTTGACATTTCTTTGCCTCCTTTCTGACATTTCAGCCTCATTTTTATTTCCCCATAACTACTTGGGCAAGCTCACCCGTGCCATGATAACTTGAAATGAGTCTAGCAATAGGATTAAAACTATTGCCTTGTACCAGCAGTTTAGCCAGACTCCCAAGTGTGGTTCTGATCAGCCCCTTATTCTCTCAAATGGGGGCCAAAAATGCACCCTGAATCACTGTTAAGAGGAATATACAGTGATCAGCCAGCTCAGCTCCAGGCTGGCACCACACCCACATGTGACACCATCTTAGTTAGGTCAGCAATGCATCAAAACCAGTGATGGTGTCTGTCTCAGAGTGTTTCTGGTTAAGTAAAAGGAAATTTCCAAGGCCTGAGATGAGAGCAGCAAAGTTTCACTTAGTTAGGATTAAAGATGAAGCAGCAAAGCTCCTCACTGGAGCTCTAGACCACCTATGTGAAAGCCAGATGTACCTAACACCTAGCCCAGAGTTACAGATCCTCCCAGGGAGGGGAGTCAGCCAAGAACAATCAGTTCTGTGACAAAATCAGCTCGAACACACTGTATGTACTGGCCAGCACCCTGGTAGTTCTGCCCATCCAGTGCCCACAAACAATAGAAGTAATCGGCCTGCAGGTGAAAGAGCAATCAAACCCTACATTGTTTAACCACCAGGAAATCTGGAAATCTCTCAACACCAAAGCAGGCTGGACACTGGTAAAGAGCAGCCTGGCACTTTCCCCAGTGTCTTTAATGTGTTGTTTTGCGTGTCACGCAAAGCAATGATCTCCAATTCTGCTGTTTGGGCGATGGAAAGGTCTAAATCACTTGCGCACGTCACAAAGCATATCTGGCAATTTCACTGCACAACAGGATACTGCTCTTGAGCTGCCAGAGCTGGACAACGTTGCTTTTCTGGTGTACGAGTTTCCAAATCAAGTAAAGCTGCTGCGTTTACAGCTCAGACTATTTCACTTCAGCAAGGCAAATCGCTCCCCAAGACTGTGACAAGTAACCAAACCAAATCATTCTGAACCATTTCAGTTTTAATGACATCCCTATTTGCAAAGAAATAATTCAAGACACCAAAACAACAGGAGCAGGTTTTCACTGCTCAAAAGGAGAGAGAAGTTTTCAAGGGTGTGAACTGTGACTGCAGAGATGTGGCAAGTCCCTTGCTCACCTTTTCTATAAGCAGCTTCTTGCTCATTGTTACACATCTATTCAACCGCTCCTTGTACTTCTCCAGCATCTTCTGCTGTTCATCTATCTGTCGTCTCAAATCACAGTTGGCCTAAAAGAGAACAGAGGAGGAAAGCCTTTGACTTTAATCCACTCAAAGAGACAAACTAAGCATTGCTTAGCAAGAGGTTTTCTCCAGTTAGCTCTAGGGATTAAAGTAAGCAAACCAGCAGGGTAACAAATGACTAGGTTCCTTAGCAAAACATCCAAGCCAAGCTCTTCAGTCTTTAACCCATCCAAATCTTAAGAGCCCTCTAGAACAGGGAAGTGCCATCATCCTGGTTTACACAGAAGGAACTAATGTACAGAGATTAAACACAAGCAAAAGGTGTTTAATTTTCATGGGTTTTAAACATTTAAGACCTTGCCACAGCTCCCAAGTCTCAAAACAGCTGAGTCACCCCTGATCTATCCTTGCTCTTCTGCCACAATACTGGCAGAGGAAAAGGATGGGGTAACTCCCTTTGTACTTTCAGTTAAATTCATGTTTGAGTTACTATCCCTCAACCCCACTATACAGATTGCTCCCAGCAACAGCTGCTGTTTTTAACACCACCACAGTGTACAGCAGGATTTTATGTGCAACTGTTTTCACTAAGAAGATAAATTTAACCATCCCCCTTCCAACCAACAGTCAATCTGGTTTCTGACTAAACAGCAAAGGTGTCTCTACAAGTTTGTCTCAGCTCTTTCAGGTGCTGAGACCAGATATACACTAATACAAGAGCCCCTTCCTTCCCCCTCGTCTCCTTTTAATGTGTTTTCTAATCCTTTGCAACACTATACAAGAGATGCCTCTCCAGCTGATGAAAGCTAAATCAATTAGAACTCCTCCATTAAGACAAGATCCTTTATTTAAAGGTTTTTATCTTTTATTGAAGAATACTAATGGGTTAAGAGGAGCTTTATTCTTTCTGTTTGACCAAAAGATGTTCTCCTTATCTGTATATGTGTCACTGACTCCCATGAATGAGCATTTCAGAACACGACTTCTCAGTCTATTGAGGGGCTATTGAACATGCTGCTCAACAGAAAGCAGAGACAGCTCCTAAGTACCTAGAAGAGGGGAATAATTCTGCAGAGAAACAGGCTAGTTTGCAAAACACAAGTGCGCAGTGCTGCTGAGGCACTAACACTTGAGCTACAATTTCATTGCACAGCCACAGCCCCTGTGGATTCAAACAGGTCCAGAGTCGCCACAAGCCACACAATTACCTTGCTGATTGTAGAGCGGACTCTATTTGGTTTACCTTGTGAGAGCTGGTTCTACAAATCATATACAAAGTCCTGCTCTGCAGCCGAGCTGGCACATGCATTCTAGGTATCTTTAAATAGCAGCTTTTTGAAGAGCTGTCCCACTTGAAATACTTACTCTTAATAAGTCATCTATCCTCCCCTCCTTCTTCTCCAAGTCAGAGTTCTTACTGTTTTCTAGTGCAGATATTTTTTCCATTGTGAGGTCAGACTGTAGGGAAAAAATCACCAGGCCACATTTAAGGAAAACAAGTATATCAGACACTCGGCATGTAACACTGCATTGTAACCCCATCTGATCTGAACAGTTAGGTCTAAGAAGAAGGAACTGATCCCCTGCATCCTAGCAGTCAGGGAAGAACTTTCTCCATTCTTCATTTTCTTATTCCATGGTAATATCAGAACACAAACTGTTAACAGGTAAAGGGCTACAATACACCACGTCCTGCAAATTTTGTCTTTACAATCGAGTTCTGCCCACTCCTTGGTGCTCTCTGACAGTCACTGTCCTTTCCTGAAGTGCTTGTACAGGAAAAAGGCTTCAAACCCACTACCCAATAATCTCAACCCTCAGCTGGAATATTAAACATCTTTCAGGGGCACAGGCAACAACTTGCTAGACAGAAGACAAGACCTGGGGACTCTAGGGAGATCTTGACATAAAACACAGGTCTTCATATTGAAATACTGTAACAGATTGACAGCAGGAATATTAAGCTTTTGTTTCTGACAAACTGATATATTAGTGCCCACAAGGGACAGAAGCATCATAATTCTTGAGTGAAACCTCTTTGGAAAGCTTTATGGGGTGTAGCACATCTCAAATACCTTCACCAGTGAAGTGAGAGTTATACCCAGGAATAGAAGACAAAAGACATGTACTATATTCTCTAGCAGGAGGAGTATTTCAAACTCAGCACTCATTAATGGGTGGGGAAGCAAAGTGTAAGAAGTCAGCATGCACATGAACACAGCAGCGAAACCAGCCAAGTCAACACACAGGATCTCCCCATGACTGCACAGATGACACATTTATGATTAGCAAGCAGCTACCCTGGTTCTGAGAAGGGTTAGCAGAGGCTTACCTATGGAGCTGCTATGGAACCAGTCCCCAGATGTTAGGCTTGCCTGGAAGCTAACCCCATGAAGAAAGAGACAAACTTGGCTGACCATGGCTTCTCTACATATGCCCAGTATGGGAATGATCAAAACCTGCCAGCACTGCACATCAAGCAAGATGAGATTAAATCCCAAAAGACAAAGAGGAGGCCTGGGCAGGTTACATCACTTGAGCCTTAACTTGGTTTTTGCTTCCTGACAGCCTGCAGAAAGCATGTGTAACAAAAGGCAACAAGAAGGCTGGCTGTTGAGAACCTCTTCTACACATCCTCAACCAAGCAGTAGAGAATTTCTTTAGTGATTTATGTCATTTGCCAAATTGCCCAGATGTGCTCATGCTGTGTCAGATGAAGTCATGTTTCAGGATGTCCACTCTAAGGTGTGACTTCATCACAGCTCCCCTTGCCTCACGGCGCTGGAGGGCCACAGTACTGACTGAAACCATGCTCACACTGACTTGTTCCTCTCATTGCCAGAAATAAGTCCCATTGGTAATTACTGAAGATTACTTTTCTTAACTCTATCAATTCCAAACAGGTCTGGAAAGGAAAACCAACATATGCATGTCCTCTTCATGCAGCCAAGCATCTTCCAGTATTCTTTGCCTTACATATATGCTACATCCAAATCCCCGGAGAATATGATGAAGCTGCGCATTGGCAGAAAGCATGCTCAGGTAATATCTTACCCTTTTCAAAGAAGATTGACCTTGTGAGCATCTGAAGCACATGAGTGAATAAAAACATCTTCTCTACTTCAGGTGGGACCACTAAGCATGAGTGTTGGGACAGCAAAGACTGAAAGACACCTTTGGCAGTTTCTTGGGTTATGGTGTCATTCACACACCAGAATTCCCCATGCAGTAGCAAGGAACAGGAATCTCCACAGACAACAATACAGATGACAAATCTGACCCTCATGACACAGAAGAGCTCAGAGACTTAAGCTAGGAGGTATCCCCAGAAGCAGAATTGCTGTCCTTCATGCACAAAGAGCTTGTACCACCTGCTGGGGAAATGGAGAATGAACTTCCCCCAGCAATAAAATCATCTCTGACACAGGCTGCTGTGAGCAAATGATTGACACAGAACTGATGGTTTAAACTCACTCAAGGGAAGGGTCAGTCACAGAGAAATCGGAGATGAAAATCAACAGAAGATTAAAAGCAGACTTGGAGAAGAAATAAGCGAGATGCATTGCACATAAAGCTGAACATCCTTAGAAGCAACAGAAGATGACACAACTAAAAGCAAATCTTGACATCAAGTCACAAGAAGAATCAAAAAGGCACCAAAAAGACAGCAGTACAGTCAAAAGAACTACTGCTCATCTTAACTCTAGGTCAGTGAAGGTGCTGAGAAGCATGGACAGGAACACATCATGCTCCAGCTTCACAAGACAAACTATTCCATGGGTGTATTTTGCAGAGGTCAAAGAACTTCCAGCTAGACTGTGGATTTTGCACTATAAGCAGCATGGATGCACCCAGTGGCTGAATTAGAAGCATTCACAACTATCACTCAGGTTTCCTTTACATCTTCACTTGCAGAGAGAGGAAGAACATTCAGGATATACCAGAACTGAAACCGCCAGGGCTAAGGTGTTCCTCTCCTGAGCACATTCACACATGGCTGAAGAAATGCCCACCATACTGACACAGAGAAACCTCAGTAACACATTGGGCCAATTCCAGTAGCAGCAACAGAAAACATCCTCTACAGAATCAGGAACAAAGTTCAGAGTGATTTACTTCAATCAGTAGTTAGAGACCCAGTTGGGACTACTCTTTTCACTGGAAACTTCACATTTACTACAAATAGTACCCTTTGGCGTGGAATACAAGCTGCGTCAAGCTCCAATCTCATATCCAAGAGATGTATTGTCTAGTGAGCTATACCTGTGACTGTTTGTGCTGGATGGAAATCTGTTTTTGGGAAGTGCAGGAATGCTCAGTGTTCCCTGATCCAGTAGAAGATGGGCTGCCTTGCTGGGCCTGTAAAAGAAAGTTAGTGTATTGTTATATGCTCCTCAGCATGACCACTAGTGCCCATGCAGATACACTTCTCTCTACACGGGAGGTGCAGCCTGGTCTGGGTACCACACTTTCATGCTAAGATTTAAGAATGCTCAAGAGATTTAGTTCAGTAAAACAAGAGTCAGTTTCTCAGGAAGCCTGGCCCAACATGCTAAAAGACAAAGCTTTTAAAAGCCTAATATAATTCATGTCAGCTGAGATTAAGCGAGGCCAAAACAAACACTTCTCACAGCAAGACTATACTTCATTCTTTTGCTTTGTTGCATCTATCAGATTAGCCTTCTCAGATGCTATTATTTCAATCTACATAAGAGCCTGAGTTAAGTTAAAACTCATTTATCAAACAAGCAAAGCCTGGGACCTAGAACTCCTCTCAAAGAAGATGAACTTACCAGATGATGATGGCCATCAACATACCAGGCTGCACTTGAACTACTGCCTTTGAGCAGAAAAAGCTGCAAGTTCCCCATCCCTTAACTAGAAACATCCCTCAGGATTCCAATCTTTTCAGAGCTGCTCACCGAGACAAAAGTAAAACAGAGGCCACCTCCCCTCTGTGCCAGCTGCTCATTCTCTAGCCGCTGCTTCGCCAGCATCACCGACATCAGCGTTGGCAGAGCAGAGTGTTCCTCCTGCGGTTCCTTTGCGGTGCTGCCGTCTACCCCATAGAGCGGCTGCTCCACTCGCCGCTGTAACACAGGCAAGAAAAATACAATGAACTCTTTTTCCCCCCCCTTTCCTCTTTAAAAAAGAAACAAACCAAAACCAATTCTCTGACTCTGCCAAAACTGTTGTCAGCGAAGCAGCAGCTCAGGAATGGGCAGGCGGCGTGGTGAGGATCTGATAACTCAAAACATGACTCCTTGGAGTGATTGTTCCAATGGCAGACATCAAAAAGACGATGAAGAATAACAAGAAAAAAACAAAAGGAACAAATGAACACACAGGACAGAATTCCTTGTCAGTTAACACGCCCTCTTCCTTTGCAGATACATGGGTTTCAGAGCCAATGGAGCAAACTAGGTTGTAGATCCAACAACCTTAGTGCATTGGGATTCTGGTCGATGCATTCAAAATTATACTAGGGGATGCTTTTTAAGGACTTATTTTAGAACAGCCAATGTCACCACAGGCTCATTCCGGTGAAGTAAACTGAGTCAGAACTGCTGAACGTCAGCAACCTAACCATGTTCAGGACCCAGGCGTCACAGCAAGCTCATTTCTGTCGTTATAGCTGGGATCAGTCTCCTATAAGATAAGCAAAGCACTAAAAATCTTTTAAGAATGCATTATACCTCTTAAAGGCCGTCTCCTTTCTCCTGCAGCAGACTCATTTTTCAACTGTGATACAGGAATTGTGTTCAGTAAGAACAAGAATCATCTGAGCTACACTGATTATAGCACTCAGACCTCACTGCCCTTGCTTTAAAAACCAGCCAATCACTACTAAAACTGAGTAGCAACTATCAAAGTCCTTCCAAGCTGTAACTCTGGGCCAGGCATATGCCACATTGAAAGCAAACAGTCAGGTCAGGCTTCAGTGTTCCCTTAACAACCTAAAGTATAACCTGAAGCATATTTTCTGCCTAACATTTCAAATGACAAGAGCGTGCCTTCTGCCCCAAAAAGAAAGTTTGCAAATGAGAGCAACCTCGCAAGAGTCTGAAGACCTGCAGATCATTCTTCTGATCAAAGGAGAAGCAAGGCAATTCAAAGCAGTCAAGAGATTTGAAGACAAGAAGTAACATCCTGAAGCCATTACAATTCCTCAGCAAGTTCTGATTGCGGACAATTTCCAGTCCTGTACAGATTAACTCACAGATTTGGAGGCGGTTTGGCTCATTGTGAAAGACATTTTAACACTGCTGCTCTCTTCCTAAACCATACTGACACCTGCAATGGGTAAGATGCTCAATCTTCTCCAACTTTCTCTCACCCCCCCTCTTTTTGTAGGCTTAACCATTCCTATTCAGTTTGTAAGAAGCGGACCATGAAAATGCACATAATAGCTCCTATGAACAAGCAAATATTAAAGGTCAGCTGCAAGAGTAAAGAACAGAAGAAACACAAAGAGCATCTGTATAAGGAGAGACATGACCTGGCCTAGCTGAAACTAATTGCAACACCAGTATTCACCACATGAGAAATACTCTGCTCAACCTTTTACCTACTCCATACATACACAGCGTAGAAGGGACACCAGAGGAAGAATCTACCTGTCCCATTATGAACATCTTGAGGGTATCTCATCTGCTGGAATAAAGCACTGTCCCTAATACCTCACACATCTGCAACATCCAGACATGGTATTTCTTTCATTAACTTCTCTTTAGAGAGATGTGTTAGTGAATTAATACAAGGTAGGAAGAAAGGCCATTCAATTAATGAGGTCTATTTCAATTTTTAAACACATAGTAAGTATCTAGAAGCATATGTGAAGCTCTCCCTTAAAGCAGCATTAACAAAGCTTCCAAAATCTGGCAACAAATATTGAATTCAGAGCAGAGCATTCAGTGTTGGGATTTAGTTCAGCACACACTGATGAGATGTGTAAAGGTCTCTGCAGAACAATGTCATCAGGAAAGATTCTGCATCTGGGTTTTGGAATATCAACCTTTCCCACAGTCCCAAACTGTGGGTTTAGGATCCTCAAATCCTGAGAATTAAAGAGGAGCCCAGGCAATGGTCAAAACTAGGGCTCAGACACCACAGCTTCTCAATATTGCTTTGCTAGTTGAAAGCAATGTCTTTAGCTGCTCTGTGCTAAAACGGCTTAAGACTCCTGGTTCTTTCTTCACATTCAGACCTTGCAGAAATGCTGTGACAGCAAAAGGGAATTACGTAACAAAAAATAGCAACAGATGTGCATGTACACACATTTCTTTATGAGCTTTTGGTAATGCTCCTTACGAGTCACATGCACATAAACAGAAGTAAAAGACCTTCCCAGCGTAATTATGGTAGGCACAGTTTTCTATGTACCCAAAGGGTTCAATCTAGATCAGAGTATCATTGTACTAGTGCCATACAAACACACAATATCCTCTCTACTGTATGGAGAAGCTCATGAGCTACAATAGAAAACAAGGTAACTAATATGTGTGTTCCACCTTTCAGTAATGACAGTGATCTATCTTCATGCTAAAACCACTCACCTTGCATGCTTTAAGTTCATTTATTCATACCAGTTACAACTGGACTAGCCACTGTTACAGCATCTCGGCCATGCAGCTTTGCTGCCAGAATCTAGTTTCAGAGACACCTTTTGTCTATCCAGAACCTTTATTACCTGTCTGAAGCACAGCCACCAACCCAATCAGGGCCATGGCATCAGCTCTGTCCCCAGGGAAACACTTACCGGCAACGGGTTGGATAAGGAATGCTGCGGTGATGACCTGGCGACAGGAGGCACGCTTCTACCAGGACTGGTTCCAGGGCCACTTCCCCCAGCAAACTGGCCAAACGAACAGGTTTGATCATCAGTAATTACACAGAGATACTATACTGAAGCAAATTTAACAGAGACAGATGAATCAATCTTAAAAATGAAGCCTTACAGGCTCTAGGGACTCATTACAACAAACTGCATAGAAGCTAAGAGGAAAACCTTCACATTTCATGCACTGTTTTCAAAACTAAAAGTGCTTCGAACAAACATTTATATTTGCAGCGAGTACATTTTTAACACAAAAAGGTATCAACCTGCACACTTGGCTACAGATCTATTATTTACTGTATAGAATTATGAAGCCCATTCCCTGTTTCTAACTGCACCACAGGAGTGGTGAGAACTGTACACCTCCACCGAAGCAGCAGTGCCAGTCACCACCAAAGGCAGGATAAGTAAGCAGGTGGGCTTCTGGTCTAGTTAGTACAGAAATCCCTATGTTTCTGCACCACACTGCACACCAAACTTACAACAAACTATAGCCAGGAATGCAGGAAACACCAATAAGCACTTGATTTCTGAATAGCCAGTAAAATACAGAAAATCTTCAGAAACTACACAATCAAAGAACAGTGATTTTCAGGATGTTCATCACTGGTTTGGGAGGGTCTCCATCTCCCAGGTGCTGCCAGCATCCCATGGCAAGCTTTTCTGGAGAGGGATCCCTGTCAGCAACTCTCTACTTGAATCAAGACTTTGCAAGTAGGCTCTTTTGCAGCACTGGACACTTTGAGAATAGGTTTGGACGCTCAGAGATATCCTCATCCCAGAACCAGGTTCCAGTGGAAATCAATCTCAAATCTGTATTTATGTGGCTCCTCTGTTAAAAAATTGCTCTTTCAACTGTTTTAAAAATCAACTCCCAGAAATCTCATGTCCTCAATCTAATCACTCTTGAGCACATCAGGTCAACGCCATCAATCAATAACTCCAATGATGGATCAGTAACAGCAGTCACCAGACATCTGACAATGTAAAGATGCTTACCTCAAAATAATCACTAATTTTATGTCCCCTAGGGGTGCCTTTTCCTAAAAAGAAAAACAAAGAATGAAGAGTTGTATTTGTAAGAACAGAAGTTATGATGCCATGCTAAAACTACTCCTGTGTTTTGACACTCCTTTCCTTGTAGAAAAGGTCAACACCTTCCACAACAAAAGCTTCTGCACAACAGACTGCCCCAGGGTTATAGCTCTTGTGCTGTTCTGGGAGGGTCTACAGCTGACAATTCAATTAACTCCCAATTCCAACCATGTCAAGTCCAATCAAACAGCATTTGCACTTTGCTAAAATACTTAGGAAACACTAAAGGAACACTGAAAGTTGTGTAGGTTCACCGAACTTTCCTTCAAGATAAGGACAGAGCAAAGGACACTTCTACCTCTCTGCCACCACGCACATTACTGCATATTAGATCTCTCACAAGCATTCCTACAAGAGTTAGAGAGATCATTAGTGGTGGTTTAATACCAGCTCATTAAAACTTAGCTCTTTTCCCTTATTATAATATTACCAAAGCAGCTTTGTCAACACAATCCTTGTTACTTTCTTGTTGAAGAATAAAAGAAATAGAAATCTGTCCATTTGCTGGAAAACCTGAACTTGGACACACTGGGTTTCTCCTAGTAGTCCAAGGCAGCACTGCCTGTGTTATACTTGAGCACAGTTTGTTCTCTGTTTGTTGTGGTGAGAACTTACTCTACCAAGGCAGGCATACATCTCAGAAAGCAAGGTAGAGGGTACTGCCTGTATTGAAGTCTGATTGTTGTATATGTAGTGATGTGGGACCAAAACAACAGAGAAGCCATACTAAGCCTTTGGGCAGTCTGTGCCATGAAAATGCAAGAGTTTGTGCAAATAGGCTGAGTATTTTCCTGCCAATGAGGATAACAAGGCTCCCAGAAGAAAACTACACCATCATGGCATAGTTTATAACAAGCTGCCTGACACACCCTTGAGAAGAGCCATTCGTTTCCTTGGACACTGACTGTGCACAAATTACCAACCATTGCGGACTCCTACAGCAGGGTCAGGAGAGTGAATTACCTTGACTGGTCTCATAGGCTTCTGCTTTCCTTTTCCTATTCCGCTGGTCATTCTGTTTTTTCTCAGGAGTCTGTTAAACAATACTTCAAAATTAACATTTCTGCAGTTATTCCAAGACTTAAAGAAAAAAATGCCAAAACACAATCATCTGCTCCATCTCCCCCGTGGCCATTTCATTTCTCTGGTGCCTTTATTTCTACTGCTGGTACTTAAAGAAACAACTTCTCTCAAACAGCTGCTGCCTTATGATATATGTGCTGCAGAAGGGAGAGAACACGGTTAGCAGTGAGGTTAATAAGGTTTCTCTCTATTTCAGCTGCAGCAAACCAGTCTCTACTGCCCAGTTACTTCAGAACAAGTACAAACACTTCCAAAAAGCCTGTGTAAACCATTTCAGAGTGATCACAGTATTGGTATAAGAGGAGTTTTGAGTACAACAAGGAGGTTTGAGTACAGTCATCCAAATTTGCAGTCCAGTGGCTACTCACAGTCTACTGGTACAATTCATTACAACCAATGCATCTTCCCAAGGCCCTTTGCAGATGGTTACAAGAACTATCCTGTCACTGGTGCACAACAGCAACCATACACAAAACAAGGCAGATCTCCCCAAAACAGGGGAAAGCTGCAATTCACCTGGCCTTTGGTTTATTCCTCATCTGCTCCCATTAAAGTCAAGGGAGGAACCAGAGACCTGAGGAGCAGCTTATCAATGGACAGTGATTTATTTATGCACAATATATAGCACAGGCCTGAAGGCTCCACAACTGTCATGCCTATCTGCCTAGCACGCCTAGACACGTGAGAGTGGAGGAGACCCTGCCATGGTGCTTTCCCCATCACCAGGGTCACTTATGTGGCCAAACCTGCTGAAACCATTAGGAAGCACTGCACTAGAAGCAGCTTACTGAGGTTTTTGGAAAGACAGATTATCTTGTCATTTCCATCACCAACATCATTATAAAAACATCTCTTATCCCAAAGGGTCCCAAATAATTTCTGAGCTGTATGCTTTACAATCACTGCAGCTACCAGTAAACTATAGCCTGGGGGCAGGAAGAAAACCACAACGTGCAAAACACAGCTCTGGGGGAGGGAAAACTAGGGCCAGAAAGTCTGTGGTAAACCTAACTTTCATGCTCTTTGGAAACCAAAGTCTAAAGTACCCTGTTTAAAGATCCCTGCCAAAAGACTTGCACACAGGAAGCACAGAGATCAACCTACCTCCTTTAGTAGGACAAAAAGGACAAAGCTGACACAGCCAGAATCTAAACCTGGCTGCTGGACATCTACAGCTCCATGTTAGCAGCTGGGCAGTGACATGTCACTGCTTTGGTAAGAGGATGAAGGGGCTGTTCAAAGGTGGCTATCATGTCTGCAAAGAATGAGGGGACTGAAAACTCCAAAGCTATCTAGAGACTTGCTGTACCAGCTCCTGTATGTGTAAAAGGAGGTGACATAGCCTCCTCACTGCATAGTGAAGAGCAACTCCTGAGCAGCGTTGGCGTGACTCTTAACACCACAGGCTCCATTACAGCCTCCATGGAGCTGTGAGCATATTAATGAGATTCATTTTAAGTTGTGTTTTCCATTCAAGGACTTACATAACAAAAAATTACACACAAAATTATCTGTTACAGCCTGAAAAAAACAAGGAATGGGAGATTTGATTATGTCAGCTCGGTCACTTTAAATCAGATGCGCATAAAAACCCCAAGTAAAAGAAGAACAAATACTCAGTTTTCCACTATTAACTATATTTACTTGCAAGGAATTTAACATATTGCATTCTCAAAAGACTCAGCTTCACCAGACACCTCATACCAGTACTGCCATGTAAGAGAGGGAAATACAATCCCAAACTTACCTGATAACCATGCAGAAAGTTCTTTCAATGCATATGAAGTCGAGATTTTGCTTTATTAATGTGGAATTGCAAAGTAAAAGTGTAACTCTACCACTGAGGTTGCTGCTTTAGCTAGTGTTTCAAAGCAGTTAATCCTCAAGCAGTGGGATTACACAGAGACAAAGCATAAAATTTCACCTCCCTACACTTGCAGAGAGCGATTCATAAAAATGCTCTCCTCTTTGTCCGGACTTCTGCAAATTCACACGTTTGACAGGTAAGGCAAACTCTTCCATTAATGCTCTCTGGCTTTTGATTTGGCCCAAAGAGTATCCAAAGTCAGCAAGCAAATCACAACACAGCTGAAAACAATTTCATAAGCTGAGCTTTACAAATGCTGTGTTTTTGAGGCTGGGTAAGATCTGTGGTAAGCTTCAAGAATCATTTCATAGCGTGGCCCAAAGGCTGGAGGGGTAAGATCCGGACTAAATACTTCCACAAGTCCCTTCTACACCCCAACAGAAGAATACTGTCACTCACTATCACACAATTCCTTCTCGGTTTTGAGTTCAATCATCTCCACCTTAAGCCCGATTACCATGAGGATTTGTGCCTGCTTACCTCCAATTCTTTATCACTCAGTGAACCCACGCTGCACAAGCTCTGGTTGGAAGATTCACTATTTAATGGACCCTAGTGAAAAATAAGCAAAGACTGTTAGAAACAAATTCCATACAAGGCAGACATGTCCTATCAAACACTGCATCTCTGTGCTAACTACACTGCTCTAAATCATATGGATACAGCAGTAACACTGGTAAATACCCAGACACAGGATGGGGCACTAAAAGCTTCAGCAGTTGTTTGGAGCAAGACAGAGGTTGGACTGCCAGTTGGACAGTCTCTTCTCTGCATACTGATCCAGGCTTGTAATGATATTTCTGTATCAATTTCTATCCCAAGTGCTCAATTTAACCACATCCACAAAAGAGCTAAGGCAGTATTCACGGAAGTCTAAGACGACTGGTTTGAGAAACAAAGCTTGTGATTTGCTGAGGAGTGTGAGTTCCAAGCTCAGCTCTTCAGGCAAGCATCTGCTTGACCCCGGGCTAAGAATTCAGAAGCATCTCCCACCTGGCAAAGCAGCTATTACTGTTATCAGATGCTGGCAGTACCACTGATTCTTCTTTCAATGCACAATTCTGATGCTTTCTTTAACACGAGGAAAGTGAACAAGTGAACTCATAGACAATCCTTCCCACTAGGCTACGTTATGGACCCATAGCTGACCTGCCAACAGAGCACAGTTGCTCCAATGAGGCTAAAGCGCAAATTCAAGAGGCCAGAAGTGATTTACCTATGTAGTATCCAGGTACCTACAAGCATCTGCCTGCATCTTCGCAGGCTCTACTGGATACACATCTGCATTTCTACATATCCAAGCACTCTTAAGATTATTTAAGCTCTGTATCAAAACTGGTCTTAAAAGGAAAGAAAAGTGAATCACGCAAAGTCACCGTGTCTTAGCCTAGTGCTCTGACACAAAGGTGGCCTCCTACAGATCTAACTTAAGAAATCCAGATGAATTTGACGAAGACAGAAAAACAAAATACACAGTTCCTCCTGGAACAGTGACACAATAAAGCCACCTCTTCATTAAGGACTTAATGCGAGCACCTTTCCCCAAAAATTCAGTCTATTTTTTGCATTCTTACTTTTCTGGTTACCACTTCCCACCAGTCAACCTTTCCTGAAGGCAGAGCCACTTTATCATTAAGCAGAAAACTTCTGGGAGGGGTGGGGAGAAGCCTTAATACCACAGAGAAATCCCAGAGATTATTTGCGAGGGGAGCAGTTCTCCATTCCCACAAACACCACCACCAGATTACACTTGTGACACAAGCTAGCTATTACTAATCCAAATTTCCAAGCAGGCATCCCCAGGAAGTAACAGTCCTGTTTGCCTCCTGCAGGACATGGTGAGCGTTAACTACATTTGTTTCTCCTAATAGGACATGCTTAGTTCCTTCAAGAGCAAAAACCCTAAACCAAAATCAAACCCCAAAGAAGCCAACAAACACCACTTGAACAGCTTAAGAAGATCCACATTTAGGATTCCATTTAAAAAGCAAAAAGCTTTCAGGAACATTGCAGATTTATACTCTTTAAGCTGTCTCATTACCCCTTCCACTCAGCACACAAAGAGCTCAACACCAGAAAGGTATTTTACCTCATCTCTTCACCAAAGAAGCAAGCTCTCCACTACCCAACGTGACTGGTACAACTCTAGGCTTGTTCAACTGGAGAAGAGAAGGCTCCTGAAGGGGAGACCTCAGAGCAGCTCCAGTGCCTAAAGGGGTTGCAGGAGACCTGGAGAGGGGCTTTGGACAAGAACCTGGAGGGACAGGACAGGGGAATGGCTTTAACCGCCAGAGGGGAGACTGAGATGAGCTCTTGGGCAGAAGCTCTTCCCTGTGAGGGTGCTGAGCGCTGGCACAGGGTGCCCAGAGAAGCTGTGGCTGCCCCGTTCCTGGCAGAGTTCAAGGCCAGGTTGGACACAGGGGCTTGGAGCAACCTGCTCTGGTGGAAGACGACCCTGCCCATGGCACAAGTTGGAGCTGGAAGAGTTTTAAGGTCCCTTCAACCCAAACCAGGCTGGGATTCTGTGATTCTGGGTTATTCCAGGGATTTATTCCTTGGCCAACATGACTTAATAGCAGTGCCAATACTAACCTTAGCTACAACTACATGAAGACCTCATTGATAAAAAAAGAGAGTAACAAATATCTTATGGCAAATGGCAACAAAGTTAATCTTTTCACCCATGTAAAAAGCTGGTTTACAAACGCTGTCCTCTAAATTCCTTCAGTTCCTCTCATGAACTCAGACCTGAGCAGCATGTCCAAGACGCAAACCTTCTGTGCAAGTGTGAAAGCTTTATTAGGTGCAGGAGCATTTGCTGGTCTCTGATGGACAGGCTGAGGTTCTGACATGATGAAGATTAAAGTGAAAGTTGTTCCCACATTTGCTTAAACCCAACTGCCTCCATGTTACACATTGCTAGCAAATGACAGGAACAGCTGCTCCCAAAATGCCACATTGGAGCTTTTCAGGAACACTGTGGTTGGCAGGATACATCAGTGGCTTACGAAGGGCCAATATCTCAGCAACGGAGCTGTATTCTAGGGTCACCAGGAGAAATAAACTGATGAGACCATTTATAGTTAGAAATCCAACTTTATCCTCTCTAGTACAAAAAAATGCACTGATTTTGCATCTGAATGTAAAGTTTTGGAATGCAAGCAGCTGGAAATATGCCCAATACAAAATCCACACTGTTTTCTTACTTCCAGTACCACAACTACCTGTACTGACTATTCTGCGTGGGAAACCTCCAGCTCCAGCAGTTGGAATCAATCCCATTTTTCACATCAACAAAAGAGCAGTTCAGTTCTGATCACAGATCCTGGAAGATCAAAGAAACCTATTTTCCCTGTACTTCAAACTTCCTCTAGACACTAACATCACAAAATTGACCTCAATGCAGTAGTCGAAAGGGTGTAAAGGAGCTAACTGCTCTGTTATAGAACCAGGAAAGAACAGCTTTTCAGCTGTCTGCAAATATCCAGCAAGGTCACACTCATGTGTATTGATATTGTGCATAAACGCAGAATTAATTCTTTGTAGACATGTTTTGACTCATTTCCACTGCATGAGCTTTCCTTTCCCTCGATTACCTTCTCGAGGGCCTTCCACTGATGCTTCTCTCACAGTATTAGACCTCTCTTACACACAAGGAGCTGCAGCACCTCGTTCATGTCAAAGCTGGCAAAAAAAGGTCTCGTTTTGAGGTGATCTGGCTACACAAACACAAACTGTTCAGCAGAACATGCAGTAAAGATGCAACACCCAGGATCTTTAAGGAGCATGGTTCAGACCAAAGGGGCACCTCTTCTCTCGTACATGTATGCAAGGGAAAGGAAAAGCAAGTTTTCCTGATCAGCCAGCTAGACTCCTAGTTTCCCACATGTTATCAACTGCTTATACCAACAGGTTTAGACAATGGATATGAGAAAACATCCATCTGAGTATCTCCCCCTCAACTAACAGTCAGTGTGTGTATAAAAAAAACCCCTCCAAATTGATGTTTTATCATTCCTGACTGTTTATATTTAACTCAGCAACTGGCATTGGATAAATGTGCAGGCCTTAATTTAGCATCCCATTTAAAGTGGTCATGACACAAAAAGAATTAAAGGAATGAACCTGAATTTGGGGAAAAAAATGGTAAGTAAACAATGGCAAAGAATACAGAACACCATCAGAACAGTGCCAGGGAGGTGGCAGTTGGGAATAATAAACATGCAATAGTTTACACAAGAAAGGGCTTATGAATTTTTTTCCAGAAGAAGTCATCTGCACTGGCATCTGGCTTTTCTAGCACCAGCTACTTGGGGGTAATACTGCACTTCTCTGCTATCACTTCCAGCCCACTCATCCACTGTACCCTGTCAAGAGAATCGGTGATGGGGCTCAGCAAAAATGCAGAATACGCAGGTCATCTGGAAGCAGCTAATAGCTTCTATAGTGTTTACCCAAATGACAAGCACAAGAACAGCACACACTTCCTCCTCCGCAAGGAATTTCTTTCCGAGATAAGCAGGCATGCTCTTTTCCCTTGTGATTCACCTATCAACTGCTGCTCCTAAGTCCGTGACCTACCTATGCACAACAAACCCTCCATGTCAAGAAGTGGATGCAGCAGCAGCAGCAGGGGCTTTCAAGACTCCTACTCAAAGGCAAGCATTTCGAATCTGTCCACTCACAAGAGCTGGTTAGTCATTTCTCCTTTTGCAAGAGCCCAGGAAAGGCCACAAATGAGGCACAATGACTGAAGTCTCAATAGGAACAACCAAGCCTGATAATAGCTCAAATTGGATCTCCCATAGAAAAGCCAACCTGACTCAGACTGCTCTTACCCATCTCCTGTTCAAGCCTATGACTTGTGCATTCCCTCAGCCTCTCCAAGCCCCCAAAATGATCCTTCAGGCCTGTCAGCAACTCTTCTGCTGGGCAGTCTCCATTTTGTGCTCTCCAACTCCCAAGATTGAAAGGGAGCTCTAGGAATTCAAGCTGCCTAGCCAGAATCTCCAACATGGACTTACAGCAACATGCATTGCAAAATCCTCTTGCTAACTAAATGGCAGAGACATGCTTCATTACCTCAAGCCAAGGTAACCTGAGTTCTTCTGAATTCTGTAGCAAATCAAGAGATTTCAGAGGGAAAAAGGCAATCCTTAGCTCCACTAAAAGTTAGTGCTCCCTCCATGCAGGCTCACACCAAAGTGAAATGGTTTTCCAGTTACTCTGCTCCAGTGCCACTGTGTAATACGGGTTTAATTGACATACTCTTATTTCAAGCATCCTGTGAGCATGAGAATTACAGCCTGCTGCTTAACTGGGCTTTTAGAAAAGCTCAGTGGTATAGCCAATAATGAACCCCCCAAGTCACGCAGGGCTTTTTGCCATGAGGAGTTAATCCACTCTGAGATGTTCACAGGTAACCTCCACTGTATCAGATGGGTAAGCAGATTTGCAACAGGATTTACCTGCCTTCCATCACATCTCAAGAGATCTCTCAACTTGAAAACCAGTATTTTTACTTTATTGATGGCAAAGTGAAGGGTCACACAATTCACCCCAAGCCTTAGTTCAGCGGCAGAAACAGAGCTGAGGCCTGACAACTATGTCTGGACTCTAGTAACCAGACAGCACATTTGAAACAAGTATGTTGCACAAGGAAGCATCCAAGCAATTTTCAAGGATCTGGCATAAAGTCCTGGCACATTCTGTAGTAGCTGATAAATTCGTATCTAAGTTTCAGAACTCTCTCTAACTAGTTTTGATGGCATCTGACACCTACTAAGGACCACGGCCATTGCAGCACCACTTTCCTCCATGATGACTGGCAAACAAGACTTCTCAACTTGGCAAATTTGCTGCTAAAAGTGTTGCTAAGTAGACCCCACAAGTGGTAGTTACTGAGCTGAGTCAGGCTGCTAGAGTGAGAGAAATGGTAAACCCCAAAATAATACAGATAAATGCAGTTCTTTTTTATGAGCAACTCTCTTTTTAGAGGCAGATGCTCTGCAACACAAGTGACACTCTTCAAGTTATTTTCATTTCCCTCTTTACAATACCTCAAAGGAGGAAAGGGAGGATTAGCTACCACCGAGACCAATCCTTCTTCAGTTCTAGCACAGTCATCTGAATAGAGATCAACATGGTTCCTACAGCATGACAGAGAAGGTTATTCTCTAGAAATACTTCAGCCTTCTCAGTTTAGCTATAACAACACAACTTAATTTGGAGATCTTTTAAAGACCATACTTGTAAAAGATAAGTGTGCTTTGGTGATGATCCACCCAGGTTAAGCCTGAGACAAGCCACGTGCAAATACAGAGTCACCCACAACAATTGCCTATTCCATTTCTTATCCACGAAAAGCCTCTGGAAATGACAAAACCCCTTTGGAGTTAACCCACCTGCTACCTTAAAGGCAGCACCCAAACAGGGGGAAGGGAGGCAGAAGAACAGACCAAATTAAACAATGTTGTCTAGAGAAACAAACTACGTGTTGTGTTCCATACCTACTGACCCAAGGAAGATGTCTGGGATGACTAGTCAGAATAACCTCAAGTGAATGCACTTAGATTTCCCCAAGTAAGTAAACAGAAACAGGAGTTAAATAAGCAGAAATACTGGTAGGTGTCAGAGAGTCACATGTTGATTCAAGGACTTGCTTTGCAAATTTGAGGAAGAATGGCACTTTACCATATGGCAAGAATAGACATCTAAAGCATCACTGGCTTTTTGAAGGTATTTAGTGACCTGGATGAACCACATGAGTCTAACAGTTGCCTAGAAACATTCCTTGCTCATAAATTCGATTCCATGCATTAACTCCAAGCTTCTAGAGAAATATCTTTTCCAGCTCCTAAGCAAGATAATTCATCACAGAATTGCAACAGCATTTTGAGGCACTGGGGATTACAAAAGACCTCAGTCTTTGGGATGTGCCTTCAGCTACCATAAGAAGTGACACAGCACAGCCATTTCTAAAGCAGTTTAGATTTCTGTCCTCTGCTACTATTACTGTAAAGCTCTTCCAGAATCCCATCACTCTCCAGCTTTTTAATAGTTTCCAACCTAAAAATTTATTCTAGATGAGCTTAGTCTCATTCATTTCTCAGAAACACCTGTAATTATGTTTACAAAGCGGGCTTTAAAGCTGCAGTTGTATTAAGATTGTAAACTAGCGCCTTAGTTTTATGCAGGTCCAAAACACAGCCTGTGCTTTTAAGCATTAAAGAAACCTATCCAAACACACTGATCCACCCAGTCAGTGGAAGGCAGGAAGCTCAGTTACAAGTGCCTGCTGCCTTCACCCAATAGGAGAGCATCTAAGATGACATTTCTTCCTTTTATGCAATAAATAGCAACAGAATACCTTCTATCCCAGGAGGATGTGCCAGGCCCGGTCCCACTAGATGGCACTGCCTTACTCTACGTAGCTTTCCCTTAAACATTTCATTGGAGAGAGCTAAAAATCTTAGTTGAATCATACAAATTGTATCACAGCTTTCCCAATATATTCCCTTTAAGACAATGACCTACCAATGCCAGTGCGGAGCATGACGGACGGAGACTTGGGGGGGTAGGGAGGGAATTTGAAGCACCAACCTGGGAGGGAATGTAGTATCTGAGATTAATATTGCAACCAAGATTTGCTGCAACATAGTAGAGTCATGCTAATTCATATCAATGGTTGGCTGATCTATTGCAAATTACCAAGTATGCAAGTAAATAAAGAGAAATTGTTTGAAGTGTAATGCACTTTAACAGTTTACTGACTAGTACAAAGTAAAACACTATGCTGCATAACAACAGGTAAAAATAGAACTCAGTAACAGAACAGCTTTGCTCAAAGTGAAGCCTCCAAGAAATGAGGCTTTTTTACTTGGCTATGCCTTAGAAACAAAAATGAGTTTTAATATTCATCCATACAGAGAAAGGGCATGTACTTTCTGCTCCAAACATATTGAAAACATAATTAAGACTTGCTTTCCTGTATCTTTTAAAGGTTATTCCTTTAAAAGGAATAGTTGCTAGCATTCTTTGTGAGCGTTGGGTATGCTGGCACTGTTTTAAAGCAACAACAGCGCCTATGCTTAAGTCTTAACTAACCTAGAAAGTTGCTTGGCTTTACCTATACTGGTACAGCTAAGGGTGTTAAAATGACATACGTGGGGGGGAAGAGGCAAGAAACTGATGAAAAAGTACATAAAAAGCGGTAATGTTGTGTAAAACACGTCTTTCAAGATCATAAATACATTGCGTACCATAAACTTTCACGCTAGTAAAAGCCTTAAGATTAAAGGCTTAAGAGTGGGGGAAAAGATCAATCCCCTCTTACCTCAGTAACTGAAATTGTTACCTCTTAACAACTTGCAGTGTTAATCTTCCTTCCTACACTACCTTATACAGCTGAGCATTTTACTTACACTTCATTCCAAGCCTTAACCTTGTTTGAGTCCTGCCTGAAGCACAGAAAGAGAAGTACGAACTCAAACAAAATCCTTTTTCAAGCTCTAATTTGCTTTGCATCTACAAAGTTCCTTCTCCAAATAATTCTAACAGGTTTCTGAATATTATCTCTGAGGGATATATTGTTTCACCATCTACCTTGATAATGCCCAAAACTCAGTATCTTCCGCAAAAGCCAACTCCTTATCACTGACCTAGCTCAGGATGAGTTCTGCCACCATTTCATTGCTCAGAGACTACCAATTAATGCTACCAACAACATCTAGAGAACAGCTTAGTGCTAATATATCAAGCAACCACTGTGCTGTTAAGTGCCTCAATCAAGAAAGGCAGCCACTGAACAACTAGGAAGTTGCATGTGAGGACAAAGATGGGATTTTACTAGCAGGTTGTGGGTCACAGACACAGAAGAGCTCACCTTCAAGTACTCTGTTGTGCGTGTGTTCTACGAGACCAAGTACACAATTTTAGCCCACTGCACCCACAAAGAACTGAACAAATTCCTGGATATGTTATGTCTGGTTACATGGTGTATTCAACACAGTAAACTTGACACTGTATCTATCAAGTGGCCAAATTCAGCTCTGGAGCGCATTCTCCGAGAAAGGAAGAGACAGATGAGATTCCCACTTCCACAGACAAAGTTGTCAAGGGGATTTTTTGGGGCGGGTGTACACGCTGTCTTAAGATGGAGCAACTCCCAAGAACTGAATTAGAACCCAAAATCTTCTGTATAGTAAAACGTCTGCTCATAGAGATCCCATTTTCATTCCTCTTCAACATACTTCAAGCAAGTTAGCGGTCAAAACACAACTACTGCTACAAAACATTCTGCTAGCAAAGCAAAACTATCAGTGTAGATTAAAGCACCACAGTGCAGCACAGGATGGACAAGCAGTCATGCCCGTTACCAGAGACACTCACACTCACCTTAGCAACCCCGACTCCAGTGAACCTGGCCTCCAGTAGTTCCTGCCTTCGTGGGTCCAGGCTATGCAATTCTTCCATCATTTCTGCTGCTATGGGAGAACAACATTCAGATTATGCAATGCAAGGAAAGGAGAGAGATTTAATATTCCGTGCCACTGAGGAGACTCAAGACTGCCTGTTCTGCAGCATAACCACGTAGAAAGCATTTTTCTTGCGAGAGAAAAGCAAGGTTACTGTGCAATAATAACCTGACTTTGCCACCATATTACTGTATTTAAACCGTAACCCTGCTGGAGAGGCTCCTCTCCTATCTGTTCTACCAGACATTTCAAGATCTCTACATCCAAGAAACCAATTATGTCATATTTCTCCCACTGGATGATTTATTAAAAGGAAAACATGGGACCAGAGTCTTAGGACTAAAACCTTCAGAGCCCTTCATCCACGCTGCATGACGAGGAGGGCAAGAAAATAAAGCAACGTTCTTTACCCCATCATTTAATTTTGGCCAATCCTGGAAATCCTAGAGCTTCCTGAACTCCAGATTTCACCAACAGCTCCAGCTCTTCCAGAAAGGGATTAGAAGAAAACAAGGCTCATTTAAAGCTTTTAGAGTAAAGCATCAGATATCTTTAGTGAACCAGCTGCTCTGCTATACTGCGTGTACCTGGGGTACCTCTGGGCAATCCAACACAACAAATGCCATTATTTGAAGGGTTGTAAAAAAAACCCCAAATCACTATAAACAGGTTAAAAAAAGAGAAAACGTACAATTCCAAGCCTGAACTGTGAATAAAATTGGGACAAATTTCAATGTTCATTAGAACTGTGAATCACATCTTCCCAACTGCACCAGTCAAGTTCATTTCCAGAAATGTCTGTTCCAGTTTCATTTTCTGGACTAAGGTAAGGGAAAAAAAAAAAAAAAAAAAAAAAAAAGGGAGGAAAAAAGGAAAGAGAAGATAAAGATTTTCTGCATGGAGAGCAGAGGCGATGAGGAAAGTTCCTGAAGGGCAGCAAGTGCCCTCTAGAACAGGCAGTGTACAATTGTTCCTTTTATTGACTGTCCATTTTGTCCCTGCCGTTTCCTCCAAATACTGCAGATCTAAGTTCTAGGGGGGCAAAGTGAATCCATCCCAGGGGGCACTTACAACTGCTCGCCCAGATCAGCAACAAGCCTCCCAAACTAATGGGATACTAAATGTGGTTATTAGAGAAACCTAATTGTACTCTGGGCGCTAAAACCCCATCAAAGCCAGCAGCCTAGTTTTCAAAACAGGAAATCTGTGCACCGAGGAAAATGACAGACAAGCCATGGACGCAAAGATGTTAAAGTACTCCCAGGTCTTTCCCCCATTACAGAGGGCAACCATCCAGGAGGGTATCGCATCCCATCGTTGCGATGCTGGTCTGGGGAAAGGGCTGCCACAAGTTCCGAAGGGCCGAGCTGCCCCGAGCCCCCTCCCTGCCCTTCCCGGCTCCTCTGTCCCAGGCTCCCTTCCCCACTACGGGGAACAAGAGGCAGGCGTTTGCACGCCAGCCGGTGAGTGATCAGCCTTGCCCCGCTGCCAGCTGCTGCGCCGCCTCGGCCTGCCTCCTCCTCCTCCTCCTCCTCCTCCTCCCCGGCACCGCCGGCAGCACCGCCTCAACTCCCAGGCCGGGGATCCACAGGCCGTGCCCAGCCCCTCCACCTCCCCCGCCGCCCCGAGGCC
>JAOEHY010029914.1:0-10814 GCA_025447955.1 Psilopsiagon aurifrons | reverse complement strand
TGAGTGTTCATCCATCTATTCATGGAGAGGATACCTAGGCTCAGATCCCCTGTGCCGGTGCCACCCCAATGGGTCCCGTCCCAGCTCACCAGGACGCGGCGGATGCCACCACGCAGGCGCACATAGAGCTCCTGCCGGTCACTGAGGAAGATGAGGCTGCCCTCGGGCAGGTCCTGCGCGGTGCTCAGCATCGCCTGGTACGATGGCAGGGTGCGAAGCTGCGGGCACAGAGCACGGTGGTGGTGATGAGGATGGGGATCAGGGCTCAGTCAATGGATGGCAACCACCTCCCTGCCCAGAGCTCCGCCTCACCCCCAAGGACATCCCACTACTGCCTGGTGGTCCAGGGGGTCCGGGTGGTCCAGGGGGTCCAGGGATGCTGACAGCTGGTGGGGGAAGAAGGGGGAGATGGGGAAAGTTGCAACACGGGTAGGGATGCTGGGGACGCAATGGCGAAGGTACTCACCTTGTCTATGGGGACCTGGGAAGGAGGGCGGACCAGGGGGGCCGGGAGGGCCAGGAGGGCCCTGCCGCCCCTCATAGCCGATTCCTGGGGGGCCCTGAGGTCCAGGAGGTCCTGGCAGGCCAACAATGCTGTCCCCTTTGGGACCCTAGGCAGTGCGAGAAAGCATCCCTAGAGCAAAGCACCCGGGGGTGCCTCTGCCCCCCCATGCCCTCCTCATCCCTGCACCATGGGGTACTCACCGGCAGCCCGGGGTAGCCCTGGGGCCCTGGTGGGCCTGGCAGCCCAGAGAGGCTGGAGCTGTAGATGGGGGTGCTGCCCGGCTCACCCTTCTCACCCTTGGGACCCGCGTCCCCTTTGTCACCCTGCAGGACGGCACAGCCTTAGGGGGGGCATTTGGGGTGCACCCGGTACCCATAGGGGGGCAAAGGGCTTACCCGCAGGTTGGCACCGAAGTGAGCTGAGTCATAGGGGAAGTGGCCTGTGGAGAGGGAGAAGGAGAGGAGAGGATGGGCATGAGCCACCCCCTGCCCACCTCTGCCCTATGGAGACTGGTCACCTACCTGGGGGTCCTGGGGGTCCAGGATCACCCCTCTCTCCCTTTTGTCCTGGGAACTGGTGGAAACCTGCATGGAGCAGCAGAGATGTCATCCCATCGTTCCATCTCTAATGGAGGTACCACCCTGCTGGGGGTACCAGGAGAGAGACACCTCCTTACCAGGGAAGGCTGGCAGCACGGGATGCCCGGGGTCACCGAAGGCCTGTGGGAACACAAAGGAAGCAGCTGCAGCATCCTCAATGTGATTCGGATCCAGCCCCACACGCTGGATGCCACTGGAGCATCCTCCATCCCATCCAGACAGGCAAGAGGAGATTCGGATCCAGCCCCACACGCTGGATGCCACTGGAGCATCCTCCATCCCATCCAGACAGGCAAGAGGAGCTGGGGGGGGACCTGGTGACCCAGCAACCCCCCCCCGTCACCATGCCCATGTTGTTACTCACGTTGCTGCTGTCATACACTATGCTGCCAGGGGGCCCGGGAGGCCCTGGGGGGCCTGGGGGTCCTGGGGGACCCTGGTGAGGAGAGAAGCTGTGTCAGGGTCCTGCAAGATGGGCTGTCCCCATAGAGGGACAACAAAGGCCATTGAGGGGCAAGCAGTCCCTGAGGAAGGGAGGCATTGGACTGGGGTCCATAGGGAGCAACTCAGTGTGTGTACCGGGGGGGGGGCTCAGCGATGCTCACCCTCAAGCTCATCATGCCACTGACATCCGCAGGATCCCCCTTCTCACCCTTCAGCCCATTCATGCCAGGACGTCCCTGTTGGATGAGCAGCACGAAGATGAGCATCATCCCCCTCCCAATGTCACTTCCAGCACCCCGGCATCACCTCCAGCACCCCGGCATCACCCTGACCCTCAGTGACACGGCAGAGATTGGGATGCAGGATGTGCAGACGGGATGGGGGACACGGTAGAGGAGGCGATAGCCGAGGGGACAAACAAACCGGGAGCAGGTCTTACGGGTCTGCCCGGGAAGCCGATCTCTCCCTTCATCCCTGCTCGTCCCTGGGGACCCTGGAAGAGGAGAGGATACAAAGATGCTCAGAGCAGGGACACCTCCATGGGATAAGAGGAAGATGGGGATGGTTGATGGTGACTTACGGAGGGTCCTACTGGTCCTCGTAGCCCTGGCTCCCCCTGCGGATAATGGATTGGGAAAGGGCATCACCGCTGGGCCCTCCTGCCACCCATCCCATGGGACGTGCCCCCATTCCTGCAGCGCACCCACCTTTTCTCCTTTCACCTTTGCAGTGATCGTGGTCCCATCGGGGCTGATGATGACACCGGGCTCCCCCTTCTCCCCCTGTAAGAAAGGAGGAGGCACGAGGGGAGATGCAGGGATGAGGGTCTTCCTTCCCATAGCATCATCACCGACGGGGGGCCAGGCAGAGGTGACCTGGAGCAGTTACCTTCAACCCTGGAATGCCCTGGGGACCAGATGCGCCCCTGTCTCCTTTTGGTCCCACTGGGCCCTGCAATGAGGAGCGCAGAGCCTACATTGGTCCCAACCCAACAAACCCTCTTGAAAGCATCACCAAAGCTTGCTTACCCCCCTGTGGTCCCCAACCATGCCAGGGACTCACCGGGAAGCCAGCATGACCTGGTCTGCCCTGCAGAGAGAAGAAGAGATGCTTAAGAGCAAATCCCTCTTCCCCTTGGGGATTTGGGCTAGATGGGCTTGGAAGGTCACTTCTAACCCAAGCTGTTCCATGATTCCCAAAGGAAGCAGTGCCCTCCAATGGGAACGGGTGGCAGGAAGACACCTACCTCTGGGCCAGGAAAAGCCATCAAAGACTTCTGGAAAGGAAGACAAAAATGGGGGTTTTCACCCTGTGATGTCCCTCAGTCTTTCGTTCCCCCCCAGGAGCCCTCACTTACATCTTCACTTGAGACACCAATGACCTGCCCAGGGGGACCAGGGGGGCCGGGGGGACCAGGCAGCCCCACACCATCTTGGCCACGCTCGCCCTAGAGAAGACACAAGCCATCAGTGCCCATGCCACCAAGTGCCTGTCCCCAGTGTCCCCAGTGTCACCCACCTTCTCTCCAGGGCTGCCTCTGTCACCTTTGGGTCCCTGTAAGGAGAAGCAGGCAGGGGTGAGCTCCTCACAAGCGGAGACCCCCCTACTCCTGCCTGCACTCAGCAAAGACATTCAGGCCATCACCATCACCACCACCTCTGCCTGCAAGGACCAGGCTGGGATGCTCCTGCATGGAGGTGGTGGTCAGCAGGGTGATAAGATGATGGGGACAGGATCCTAAGCACATGGTGAGTCTGGTCTTAGAGCAGGGGAGCAGCTACAGGCACTAATGGGGATGGATTTTGGCTGCTGGGAATGGAGCTGCTGCAAGTGATACAGGATGGAGTAAGGGGGCTGATGGAAAGGGGGGGCTGATGCTCCCTACCTGTGGTCCAGGGAAGCCCTCCAGGCCAGGGCGGCCATCGACACCAGGAACACCAGCATCTCCCTGCAAGGAGATGCAGGAAAGGGTAAGATGCAGGATGAAGCATCCTCCCAGCTGGGATGGGGAGCACAGGCATGCTGCCCGGTGTCCTGCAAACCCAAGTGCTCACTCACAGCTCCTCCCAATCTCCTGGCACTCCTACCTTTGGTCCCTGCAAACCAGGCTGCCCGGGGCTGCCAACCTCTCCCTACAAGGAAAGAGGTGTCAAAGCAGGAGCATCCCCACAGCCTGCCCATGGGCATCCTGCAAGGATGGAGCTGGGTGAAGGTGTTTGAGGAACTCCTCACCTTCATCCCTGGAAGTCCTGGCACCCCCTGCAAGCAACAAGAAGGGGTCCATAAGGACTGGGAAGTGGCAAGGGACGTGATGCTCCAGGGAGGAGAGGAGGGAAGCACAGAGTTACCTGTGGTCCTTCAGGTCCACGTGGTCCAGGGGAGCCACTGGCATACAGCAGTCCCGAGCCCTCCATGTCACCCTAGGTTGGAGGGGGAGAAGGGATTGAGCCATGTCCATCCCCAGCTCATTCCATCACCCCTCATCACTGGGGTCAGCACTTACAAATCCAGCCTCGTAGCCTGGCGGCCCTGGTGGTCCTGGGGGGCCCGGGGGGCCCAGTGGTCCACGGGGTCCCATGGGCCCGGGTAGACCAGCTAAGCCCGGTTCTCCTGGGGCTCCGGCTGGTCCTGTTTCTCCCTTGCTGCCCTGCAAAGGGGATAAGGAAAACAAGGTGAGAACATCCCATATGGAGACAGGCTGAGAACATTGGGGCTGTTCAGCCTGGAGAAGAGAAGCTGCATGGAGACGTGATAGCAGCTTCCAGTGTCTGAAGGGGGCTACAAGGAACCAGAGAGGGACTCTTTATCAGGGACTGTAGGGATAGGACCAAGGGGTGATGGGTTCCAACTGAAAGAGGGGAAGCAGCGCATCCCCTCCCACATCCCCAAACACCCCACTGGGACAGGTCACGGATGCTCCCATCTGTAGGGGGCTTTGTGGGAAGGGGCATTGCTCAGCATGGACATCCTTCCTGGCAGCTGGCTCCAGCTCCCCATGCAATGTGCGCGGTGGCCGCAAGAGGTTCGTCTACACTCGGGAATGCGGTATCGCTGAATCCCAGCCTGGTTTGGGTTGGAAGGACCTTGGAGCTCGTTCAGTTCCGCGGGCAGGGACACCTTCCATAGAGCAGTTGCTCCAAGCCCCTGTGTCCAACATGGCCTTGAACACTGCCAGGGATGGGGCAGCCACAGCTTCTCTGGGCAGTGCTATGGAGGAGCCCAGATGCCAGCATCCCTCTCCCCATTCCGGTGCAAGGTGACCCCCTCCAAGCCCATCTCTGCCTGCAGCCTGCACATGGGACCCTCCCCTAAGAAACCCACCCAGTACCTTGGGTCCTGGTGCACCGGGGAGGCCAAGGTCACCCACGTCGCCCTGGGGAGGAGGAGGAGGAAGAAGAGGGTGTGAAGATGCTGCTCAGCTCCAGGCAGGAGCGGACTGGTGCTTCCCAGCGTGGGGATGGAGGGAGCTGGGACCAGGGGTGTCTGAGATCCCTGATGTGCTCCCAAGGGGATATGGGGTAGGGGACACTCACCCGCTCTCCTTTGGGCCCTGGCTGCCCGGCTGCCCCATCTCTTCCAGGAGGACCCTACAAGATACTCAGGAGCTGGCTCCAGTGCAGCAGAACCCCATGGGGCAGGTGGGCACCACCGCAGGGAAGTTATAGCCCCATTGCTATGGGGTGGCCATGGGATGGCTCCCTTTGGCCACCCCTTACACCTACCGCTGGTCCTGGGGGTCCAGGGATTCCATCCCTGCCTGGCAATCCCGGTGGTCCCAGCAGGTCCGTGTGGTTCATCCCAAACCTCCCTGGCTCTCCTGGCAAACCGGGAACGCCGGGCGGCCCTGGGGGACCAGGCGGCCCTCGTGGTCCCTGGAAGAGGAGGGAACAAGGGCTGAGCACATCGCAGCATTCCTGGATGGTGGCACGAGCACTCATCCACACTCACCCGCAGGCTCTCCAGGTCACCTCCGAAGCCAGAGCCCTCCATGTCAATGAAGGTCTTGGGGAGAAGCATAAAGGTGGTGTCAGGCATCACCAACCAGGGTCAGGGTACCCATCAGCAGCATCCCACGGCACTGGGGCTTGATGCTTCCCCATCCTTATCCCATGGGCACCTACCAGCTTGTCATGCCTGGGGGAAGGCCCTGGTGGTCCTGGGGGGCCGGGTGGTCCAGGGGGTCCCCTCGGCCCCATGCCTGGCTCACCCTGGCACAGAGGAGAGGGCATGGTTTGCAAGCACATCCAAGAGGAAAGGGGGACGGTGTCATGTCATGAGCACCGGCACTCACCTTCTCCCCCTTCACACCAGGCTCCCCCGGCGTCCCGGGGAACCCCTGCGGCCCCATATCACCCTGTAAAGGGGGGGGGGGGGGTGTGTCAGTGCATGGCAAGGCAAAAGTGGGGCCAGCACGCATCACCCTGTCACCACACACTTACTGGTTTGCCATCCTCTCCAGGATCTCCCTAGGGATGGCAGAGAGAGGAGAGGTTGGTGTGCGGGCAGACAGGGAAGCGAGGAGGGGAACAGGGGATGTTTGAGGTGTAAGGAGCTGACTCACAGGCTCTCCATCCCTGCCGGGGGCTCCATCCTTCCCTGGTGGTCCTGGGGGACCAGTGACCTGCTCCACCACCAAGCTGTCAGCGTGCCGGGATAGGGTCCCAGGGGGACCAGGGTTCCCTGGTTCCCCTTTCTGGCCCTTGGAGCCAGGGTAGCCAAAGCCAGCGCTTCCCTGGGGAGGGAAATGGGGATGGAAGGCAAATCCTCAGGGATGTGCATGGCTTCAGCCCGGCTCCTGCAGTGATGCTCACCTTAACACCCAGCTCTCCTTTCTCCCCCTGTGGGACAGCAACAGAGAGATGCAGGTATCAAATGCAGACACACCACCAGCATCCTCCGTCCTCCAGCACCTCACCCACCTTTTCACCCTTCACACTGCCTGCCCCCACGATGCTGCTGGTGCCCACATCCCCTTTAAGGCCATGTTCACCCTTCTTCCCCTTGTCACCTCTGGAGCCAGTGCCTGTGGGAAGGGAAAGGGGACATGGCCGTGCTTGGGGATGGCAACACCCCCACGTCCCTGCTGGCGTGGCCCATGGTGGGGAGGGAAAGCTGCTTGGCATTACCTGCCCTGGAGAACGTCTCCTCTGCTCTGGTCTGCTCAGCTTGCTGCAGGGAGCCTCCACTGCCCCCCGCAACAGGGGGAGAGGTGACGGGGGTGGCATCCATCAGCCCTGGGACACCCTGTGCCAACAAGGGGATGCTGCGGTGCCATCCACCTCCTGGGGCCCTCCCAGAAGGGACGAGTACCAAGACCTCATTGAGCATCTCAAGACCTCATGTCCCTAAAGCCTTGAGGTCCTGCCCATTGAGCACAGCACCCATAAGCACCAACTCACCCCAACTTTCCCCAAGGGTTGGTGTTCACCTTCTGCCCCACTGCCGAAGTCACCAGAGAGCTGCAGGAGAAGGGGTAGCCAGGATCAGGAGGCAGCGGCCCCCGAAAGCCTGCCCTTAGATGAGCTGTAAGCACTCACCTCTTCAGCATCATCCTCTTCCTCCTCGCACTGGCGCTCAGCTGCCCGTGGGTCCCCATAGAGCTTCAGATCAGCAATGACCCCCTGGAAGGAAAGCATGCCAAGGGCAATCTGCACGGTGCAGTGCTCTCCATCCAGCATCCATCCAGCACAGACAGCTTCCAACCATGTAGCCCCACTTCCCAGCACCACCGGCATGGCTTGGTAAAGCCATGTGCCAGCTCCAGCACCGGAGCAGCCAGGATCCATGCTTTTACAGGGATCTTTCTGGCCGTGCTCTTCGTTTCTCCTCTCCGGAGGGCTCCCCAGCTGCAGACATCCTCTCTGCTCCAAGCAAGGGCTGCTGGCAGCTCCAGTTTTGTATTACTTAGGCAGAGCTGCACTTCATTACCATTGATTGGGGTTTTGCAAGCACTGTGTGCATCCAAGCCGCTTGTTTATACAAGGAACTGACACAAATCCTTTCCTAAGGATGCCGTCCTCAGACAAACACCCATGGAATCATGGAATGGTTTGGGTTGGAAGAGATCTTAAAGCACATCCAATTCCAACCCCTGCCACAAGCAGGGACACCTTCCACTGGAGCAGGGTGCCCCAAGCCCCTGTGTCCAACCTGGCCTTGAACACTTAAAAACCCCATAATCTCTGTGTTTCCATAGGGCACCCTGTGTCAGGTCCTCAGCACCTTCACAGGGAAGAACTTCTTCCTGATATCCAGCCTGAGCTTCCCATTTCGGTTTAAACCCATCACCCCTTGTCCTGTTGCTGAGCAGCCTGGGAGGGCAGCATCCCTTCCTCAGCTGGGATCTGGGTACCAGCCTGAACCCCATGGCTTCCACAGAGCCCAGCCCATGTCCTCTCTGCTGGGGTGGGACACGGGGATGCTGCCAGGATAGGATGCTGCCCATCCATCCCTCTGATCCCTGCAGGGGAACCACACTGGGAAGCAAGCTTGGAGAGGGCAGATAGCTCCTGCTCGCTGTCTCCTCTCTGTCTGAGACACCTACAATAACATTTGGGCTCATTTGAAAGCAAAGCACATCACATCTGAGAGGGAGAGCTGCTCTCAGGAAACACCATGGGGTTAAGAAAACAAAAATCAGGGGCAGCCGCAGTTCAGCCAGGCTGGCTGTGACATGGTAATGTGAACATCTTGTAAATCCATTCTATGATAGAAAAACATAAATATATTATGGCTATATTATGTTTCTATGTGTGGGTATGTATCTATGTGTGTGTATATATATATATATATATATATATATAAAACCCTTTCACAAGCCAATGTCCCCCAGCCAGATTGTGACCTCCTCTAGCTGCTCACCTTGGTGACAGCAGCCCTATTCCACCCTCTTTTCCCCACTGAGCACCAAAAACAAGCCCAAGCTTTGACAAAAGCAACACCCCAGCCTGGCCTTCCCAGGCTTGGTGCTTACCAGAGGCATTGGAAATCATCCTGACCTAAAGCACCCCCATGAGGATGGTTCCAAGGGCACTTTGAAGCCTTTTGCCCCAATAATGGAAGAAGCAGCAGCACTGTAGGTGTTACCCTGCATCCAGCTGCAAACAAACCCTCCTGCCAGACCCCATTTGCAGTAACTATCATGGATCCCAGACTGGTTTGTGTTGGATGGGACCTCACCCAGTTCCAACCGGGGATGCCTTCCACCAGTGCAGGTTGCTCCAAGTCCCATCCAAGCCTGGCTTCTGCAGGCTTTGGCTCCTCCAGGTTCCATGGCACAAAGGCACATTGGGAAGAAGCACGGATGCCAGAGGAGCCCCTCTCCACCTGCCTGCAGCAGCTCCTCCTGTGGCTTGAGCACGGGCCAGGTTTTAATCAGCCTGATGCCCTGTTAGTTCTGCATAATGCGAGTCAGGGCGATGGGAACACCACGAGGCAGTCAGATGCCAAGGGCATGTCCAAGATCATGCTCCCCTCTCTTAGCTGCCAGCTTCCTTCCCTTGATGGCCAGCTATTCCCCATGGGAAAACTGGGGGTGGGCAGTGGGACTGCGATGTTGCAAGCCCGGGTGGATGTTTTCCTCCTGCTCTGGGTGGTTGCTTTGCTTTCCAAATGGTGCCAAACCATCTGGGCTGCCCCACAGCCATAGCCCAGCCCTCCCAGCATGTTCAATTGCTCTTTAAGAGCAAAACGCTGCTCTTGAACCCTCAAGGGACCAACCTGATTTTCCAGGGCAAAATCAATCATTAACTGTTTCCCAGGGGAGATTTCCCTGCCTGAAGCCTTTGAATTGGTAGTTAAGATGCTGTTTAAGCTGAGCTTTTCCCTGGGAAAGGCATTGCCAGAGCCTCTGTTGCTGGGCAAATCCTGCTCATCATGGGAGAAACCTGGCAATGCAACCCTCGAGCCCTCTCCTCAATCACTGCAGGGGATTTCCATGCCTGCTGGGCATTTTTCCCATGCTTCCCATCAATCTTATCTAGAACATAAGTCATGCTCCAGCCACAGCTGAGTTATCGCCTTCTCTCAGTGCCTTCCTGCAGACACCACCCCAATAAAGATATGCTCCAGTCCAAGTGTTTTTCCCAGCGAAGAGATGCACTTTATCAGCTCCTCCACTGAAGGAGCTGGGTATTTATAGCAATGGGGACACTCAAAGAGGCCACTGTATAGCGGCTGCTGAGGCACAACCCCACCTCCTCCTGCTCTGCTTTCGGTAAGACCCAAGACCAAAAAGCTACCTTTGTGCCCTATCTCCAATGTCGCCTTCCCCAGGGACACACACAGAGAGCAGCTGTTGGGCAAAGAGGTTGGTTCAATGAGGATCACGTCCCTCCATCCTCGAACAGGCTTCTTGGAGATGCTCCTTAGGGTGCCCTGATGCCTTACCTGGTACTTATCCGGGTCGGCCCCTCCGGCTTGAGCCACAAAGAGCCCAGAGCCTACTTCCAGCTCCATCTCATCCGGAGAGCGCTCAAAGCGGACCCTCCTGTGCTCCTCACAGTCCAGGTAGAGGATAACTTCATCCTCCTCCACACTGATGGCAAAGCGTGTCCACTGGTTGAGCAAGGTGGGCACGGTGAAGTCGGCCGCTGCATATGAACGTGGCGAGCCCGGCTCCGTGTAGTAGAAGATGATGTGCTGCTTGCCCGCCTGCAGCTCCGACAGCTTGACACCCACATAGATGATGCTCTGAGAGGAGTCCGTGACAGCAAAGAGCACTCCAGCCCTCGGGGTGGTGGGTTGGATGTGGAACAGGAGGGAGAAGTCCCGGTAGAAAGGGCTCGGAAGGTGGTATCGCGCCACTTGTCCTGTGTTGGCGCTGGGGCCGAATACATAGCCGGGGTTGTTGTCAGGGCCATTGATCTTGAGGATCTCATCTGGGGGGGGGTGTCCAATCAGCTCCAGGAGGCTAACCTTGGCCCTCAGGTTCTCTGCAAGATGAAGGCAAAAGGATGGTCACAACCGGCTCAATGGGGACGGTCAATCCCAGCAAGGGGCCACTGGCCATGGTTGGTGGCCAACTGCAGGTTGGGCAAGGCAGCCATGCCCATCAAGCTGCACTGTTCAGATGTGACTCCCTAAACGCTGCCAGCCCTCAAACCACAGCTGGGAGAGCCTGAGATCATAGAATCATGGAATGGCTTGGGTTGGAAGGGATCTTAAAGCTCATCCAGTTCCAACATCCCTGCAGGGACCCCTTCCACTGGAGCAGTTGCTCCAAGCCCCTGTGTCCAACCTGGCCTTGAACACTGCCAGGGATGGGG
>JAOEHY010029913.1:0-13582 GCA_025447955.1 Psilopsiagon aurifrons | reverse complement strand
TGAACAAAATTGCTTGTTTTGCAGCTTAAACCACGGCATCTCTTTTAGGAGGGGGAGGTGAGTTAACAAACTGTGTGGCTGATTTACAGCTTAAACCACGACAAAAAGTAAAAGTATTAATAATAAAAAAGCAAGGTATTGCAACATTTAGCAGTGTATATACAACATGGAGTAGGGTATTACAACATAGCAACTCAGCATCAGCAGGATGTGAGCAGAGCACGGTGTAAGGTAGACATCCCTTCTGCATTCTCTACATTTCAATGACATAAAACTCAGGGATTATCTGCAGAACAAGAGGTGATAGCACTTGATTTCTGCTTTCACATTTTTGAACAATTGAAATTAAGGATGCTCACGAGTTGGTCTCCAAGATGAAGGAGATATGCATAGGCATGTCTGCAGCTGCAAGATAAAAATAGCAATTCTTTACTGATGCTGCAATAGAACAACTTACAGTTTGTCAGCATTTAAAATGCATTAAAAACAAAACAAAAGATTAAAATCAATTTTGTGAACCGCTAGAAGCAATCCAGAGAGTGCCAATATGAAAATGCTCTCTTTGGTTGACTTTCTTCACTGATTGGGGTATAGCTAATGAACTGAACCTAAGCTGTTGGCTATTTTGGAAGCTGAAGCTCTTCTAGAGACTGCTGTGATAATAATTTACCCAGGAGCTTTTTGAGGTCTTTTCACATCCATTTTACACTGGGCATTCACAGCACCTACTGACAGCATTTAACTGTATGTGTTAAATGCAAACCAATGTGTGTAAAAGAGCAGTGAAACACAAGAAACCTGAAGGGCCAGAATGAAAACAGTAATGGCGAAGAGGTGGTGGAATTAGGAAAATGGAATGAGCAGGAAGAGGAAGGAAAGATTCATGAGTAAGAGACGACAAGGAAACCTGAGGGAAATATATTACTTAAGTTCTAGTTTGGCTTTCAGACAGAATGTGTATCATGAGAGCTGCTGTCTTTGTGAAGGCACTAAAACCCAGAAGCTTCACTGACGACATAAGACTTACATTATCAGACAGACAATGCTGCGGTTGTGCAGATATTTTGTTTCAGTGGGGACAAGAACAGAGATCTGTTAATTCAGAATAAGCATATATATATTTTGATTCAAAGTCAGACACAAGTTTATTTTTAATTTTCAAAATGCAATTAAAAACTCTTTCATCTGCATTTTCTAAGTAAGTGAAAGTTCATGAATTATAAAATGGAATATACTGGAAAGTTCTAGTTTCTATAAAATATGCATTCTGTATGTTTTGGTATTGCTGAATACATTTCTCTTTTGCAAGAAATATGAGATGAAGCACTGCACACACCTCAAATTGTTTCAAGAAAATAGCTCTGGATCTAGCCCTAAAGCAGCAAGATCTGCATTGTACCAAGCTGAATGAGAAAAATTTGAGTGCAGTCTCTCCTAGAAAAATAATTGTATTAGTACAGTTTGTATGACACAATCATTTTCCTTTTCTGTGCTCTTCACTGCCACTCCAGCATTACATATACAGTGTTGCATCTTCATTTTCCTTTGGTTACATCAAAGTAAATAATTTTTACTAGCAGTTCAAGAAACACCTCTATACTTGTATAATTGCATCCAAAGGAAATTATAAAGCAGCAGTACAATAATCCATCCTTTTAAATAGCTACATTGGATAAACCTTTTTGGTGTAGATAAGAATGGAAGTATCTCTATTCAAGTAGGGTTTCACTTGCAGACAGCTTTCAAGAAAGAGCTACATTTTTTAATAATTACTAACAGCCTTAAAATTTAAGTATTGTCTTAACATAAAAATGGTGTGATCATTTTGCATAACTGTCTTAAAAATACATTCCTGAGACATGTGTAGGTCATGTTACATATTCAAAGTGCAGGTTTAGTAATAATGATAACTACTTAAATATACAGCATCACATTTACAGCCATCTTTCTCTATTTAAAGTATCTACTCCTTCCCTCTCTTCCTGTAATCATCTTGACACAAAAAGCTGAAGAAGACCTGCACAGCTGTTTTCATCTCTTTAGTGCCACCCTGAATAACATTACTTTAAATTCCAGTCTAAGGAACCAACTGAATGAATTTTCTCAACTGATTAAATTCTCAAACTTTCAAAATCTGCATTATAAGAATTACTTAAAGGAACACCCAGCTCCATTAGTTTGTAATCTAAATAGACAAAGAAATATGTGCCTGCATGGTGGATAACGATGTTTAACAAGCACCTTTATGGAAAATTACTGAAAGGAAACAAGGTTGCTTTTTAAAACTCTCACAAAAAAACATCAGCAGGTAGAAAGATGCCTTAATACTTTCAACTCTTGTGCAGGCATTGAAATAGCAGGTGGAAACAAAGGACCCAGAAATACAATCTTCTGCACCTAAAAATAGAAACAGCCTGTGTCTAAGACAACTAGCAATCCATGTACATGCTTTATACTGCTAGTGAACATTGTGCTTACAATATTTTGGTTTGCCGATGCCGCAAAGTTGCATTTTCATTCCATGCTGCTTTGATGATTGTTTCGTATAGCGTAAAATTCCATTGACATGTCACAGGAAGTTGTCAGCTGCAGCTGTTAGAGGGTATTCTCAAGAGATGTATCCTTCAGAATCATTATATTTATATTTTAAGCACTTCTAAGAGAAATGAAGTGTCATAATAATCACTTAGTCTTTATCACAATAAGCAGAAAGCATGGGATGGATAATATACAGAGAACTCTGAGGTACTATAGCACATGCAAAGGTTTAGAAACAGTGACTTGCTGAGATAATATATCCCCTTGGTACTTCTTTCTTTAAATAGACGAAATTATCAGAAAAGGGAGACTGTGTGTTATAGAAATTGAAGTACAGATGAGCAGCTTTGACAAAAGAGAAGGATGGGAACAAGATACATAAGGAAAAAGAATTTAAAAATTGAACTTCAGTGGAAGGTTAGACTATCCGGAGAACATAAAGTTTAGTTTCTTAATTAAGTGTTGAAGCTTAAATACACTTAAATACACTTAAATACATTAAAGCAAACACTTAGTCACACATGCTAGGTCCAGGCTGTCTCTTCACACAGCTTTCAAGTCATGAGTGGTCTACAAATTAGCTTGACCAATGGCTTAGCAAGTTTTCAGTTTACTGTTTAAAATTGACTGATATTTTCCACTGTTTTAATCAAAGATTTCTCCCTGCCTTTGCTTTAATAGTGACAATTCAGAGCAAACTGTGCTGGAGTGAAGACTAATGGGACAAGTCAAAGGCATAAAGAAGCTCTAAAACACAGAGAACAGCTCTGCGGGGTATCTCCTGTAAAGTACAACTGCTAATTGTACGTCAGTATTAAAAAGCAAAAGCTTGCATGTTGCAGTCACCTAAAGAAAAAGACTGTAACTGTATGCCTATGTAACACTGACACAAAAGAGAATATGCAAAATAGATGAAGATTAGAATAGTGAATTATCTATAAATTTTAACTAAAATTTTAAAAATACTTTTCAGAGTTCTCTGGGGATAACATACTATGAAATGTTAGCACTAAATAAAATATCCTCAGAGACTTCATTAATTAACATTTTAATTGGTAAACCATTAGAAAATCCATGGTCTGAGAAGTTAAAAATAACTTTTCATTCAAGGGCACCAGTCACAGACTAAAATTTTCCTATAACAGTCATTGGTGGGATAACAGAATTGCTTTAATGCTGGTGGCATGGCAACAGATCTGTGAATACTGCAATACAACTTTATTTATAAGTGAGTTCTTTCTCCATATATTTTTCTGCAGAATATGATGAATAAGTTACTGACAGGCATTTTCCAATGGAGTCAACACTTAAGGTCCATGGGTCAAATTTCAGAGCTTAATCTGATTGAAAAGATAGGCCATTAGGCTGGTACACACAAATCCTTCTTCAAGCTTTTTATGAACTTGTCACACCCCTTCAGACACACATCCATTTCTCAGTACGTAATCTGCCCAGAACTTCCTAATTTGACACTTTAAAGCAACACTAAATCTAAGACAATATACCTTAGCACACTAAGGCAGGAATGTACTAAACAGGAGAATGTAAAGGACCTAATATAAATGTTGATCCTTACTATGTCAGACTGCATATTGTACATTCAAATTATGTTTAGCTCTTTGGTTTAAAAATTGAAACTATATTGTGCTAGCTTTGTTTCCCTACAGATAGGCAGAACTAGAATAGTGCAGAAACCTTGTCTTACACGCATTGCTCTGAGTTGGATGCAGTGGAAAGGACAGTTTGCGTGGTATTTACTCACTTGGCTCTGAGGGCAGGAATGGTGTAGTGGTAGAAGATGGTCTTTCAATGGGAGTCTATTTGCAAATAAATAGGCAGTATTCTTCATATTCTGATCATTGCATACATATTATATCCAAACTAATATAGACAAAAGATTAAACCTTTTTGTAGTCTCACAGCAAGACTCATGGTATTGATGAGTTAGGTTACTACCTGTTTGTATGATGACTAAAGATTAAAGATAGCATCAGTCTGGGATAGATTATGTGGATCAGAAAGTGTCAGAATAGTCATGTCAGAGTGTGCCTCTACTGCAGTCTCAGGAAAAGCTTACCAAAGCTGCTTATCCATAACTCCAGAATTTCACAGATGTAACTGAAATGCAGTTTTATCCAAGCAAGTTTTTATTTATACAGTTCTGGTGCAAAGAGCTATTCTTGCAGCTGTATGGAGCTCAGCATATTTCGTTTGAAATGTTTGATACCTACTTATGTGGCTAGCTCTTAAGCAGATCCAGAGAGCTGCAGCTTGAACAGGACCCAGATGATGTCAGGTTTACTTGTGCTGCAGTGTAGACACAATAGAGATTGCAGCTGAGAGACTGTGAACCTTATGCAAAATTATCTTGAAGATACTTATGTAAGTTTAATTAGGGTGTCTCAGACTTCTTGGAGAGAGTGAGTGTAGGTGCTGTGCTGAAGAACGAAGCAGAGAAGTCTAGCCTTTCCTCCACCACATCTGAAGGCAAGAACAGGATGGAGGAGGTGGTACAAATATCCCTCAAAAAGAATTGCTGTCAGTGGATTTTGGGGTAGGTGTGGGAAGTTCATCATTTCAGCGGACAGCGTGTTAGAAGTTTAGGGAGAACTGCACCACACTTCTGTGAAATGTACTATGTTTAACTGCCTTTGCTGGTGAGAACCTAGGACAAGATGCAGCGAGAGCTGAGGAGAGCTTTAAATGCACACACTAGGGTCTAGTGAAGAGGTCTCTGAGCAAGTAGAGAGGTAAATCACAACTCTTTGTGGTTCAGCACAATGAGGATGCTGAAGTGGTAGAGATGGGTTTCTGTCTCCCTGACCAGAGCCAGGGGGCCAGACATGTTTCAAAAGCAGCCATTGCGCAAGGAAGTCTATCCTCATCATGGTGTTTTCTAACTTACTGCAGTAACTTTTCCAAGTATTAACTTTGGGGTGGGCTATGTGTGTGAATGTATGTGATTATTCTCAGATGTCTTACAACTTCTGGTTGATGCCGCTCAAAAGAATGTAAAGCTCTTGTTCACTTTTCATCCCCAGAGAGTCTTCCTGTCTTCTAAGGTTAAACACATAACAGCCAAGTTGTATAATATGCCCACAATAGTAATTCTTGACACATTTTGAGCAAGCCTGGATACAGGATATGTCAAACCATATGGGAAGAAGAGATTTTGCAATTTTTAAATTATTTTTTTTAGAAAACTAAATTCTTTTCTCACTGAACTTTGTTTTAATTAACTCAGTTTTGATAGTTCCTGGGCACTTCAGTATTTCATTTATAGGCTATTTCTGAACTCTGCTACAACTTCTTTTTCCTAAGGTATGAAAAAATTTTTTCAACAATGCTAACCACAAGAAATATAATGAAAAAAAGGCTTATTTTGATGAGATCTTTTTGGCTTTAAGCAGTATACTTATGCTTATAATTTAAGCAATCACAGTGTGTTTGTAATAATGTTAACAAGCTCAGGTGGAAGCAATACTTTCTATTAATACAATATATTTCACAACATACATCATCTGTGAAAGACATCTCTAGGCTGATCTTCAATGGGGAAGACCTGAAGACCACAGTTCTTTGAACTAGAGATACATTACAGGTCTTACAGTGCTGAGATCTGTTCAGGCTTGCAAAATGACCTGACTTTAGACAAAAGTTTTTTTGGCCTTCAAAACCAAGAACAAACATCTAAGCATTCAAAACAAGTAGTTAGAAATTTTGCTTGCAAAGATGGTTTCAACCATGGGGCTGAGCTACTGTCTTTCATACCCAGGCTGAAGCTTGGATTTCACTGCACAGGAAGTAGAGACATTAAAAATTGAGCTGCTCTAATAAATGCTGTTGTTGTTGTTACTGATCTTAACTGCTATCTCTATTTAAATTAGTTATTATTCCTATGACTGCGTAGCCTATAAAATAAATTATGATATTAACACTTAGGATTCTGCTTTCCACTATTTACTGTAAATCTTAATGGAAATTGGAATTAAAAGGTATCTCATGTTCTTATTGCCTTACACAGCAAACAGGTCATAGAATCATACTATACTGAGTCAGAAAGCACCTCAAGGATCATTTGGGCCAACCTTTTTGGTACAAGCTTGACCTAGACTAGGTATCCCAGCATCTGGCTCAGCTGAAGCTTAATGTATGCAAAGCTGCAGAATCCATCACTTCTCTCAGGAGATTATTTCAATGGATGATTATTTTCATTGTTCAAGTCCAGTTTTGTCCACTTATATGTCCGCGACTTATTTGTGAAAGCCCAAAGAAGCTGTGTAATAAAGAGGAGGGTTTTTAGCAGCAGGTAACAGGAAAATCTCAAAAAGAGGAATGTCTCATGTAATTTAGTCATCTCTGTTGAAAGGTGTACATCAGAATCCTTCTCTTTGACACAGAAAGGGGTAGATGGGATAAAATAAAGACTCAAAGACTGATGACACTTACTTCTTCTCCTCCTCAAATCCAGTCCTGAAATCCACACTCATGCTGATTTTACATTTAGGTAAATGCAAGTCACATTCATGTTTAAGTGGAGTTCTCAGATGTCCACAGAGTAAGTGTGTGCAGATAGCTACAACCTAGGATGCACAAGGTTCAGAAGAATGGTCATGGAATGGTTTTTCACTTACTATCATGAAGCCCTAACACAATTTATGTTACTGTTTAGTGGGCAGAATAAGGATTTTTATTTTGTTTTATTTCAAATTAGGTGGAATTAGGGTGGGAATCATTGAACCAAGTTGGACCATATTTGCATCATTATTTCATGGTGTCTAGTCTTCTCCTTTGCCTTCTTTATCTACTATTACTCCAGAAAACAGGAGGTTTTGTCAGAAAGCAGATGAGTTTTCTGGTTTCCAGAAATGAAACATAACAGCAAAAGATCTGCATTATCTTAGGGAAACGTACCTCAAATAACTCAGAACTACAAGGAAAATATGTACTATAGCAAAATTAAACCCTATGGATTTAGCAGTTGTAACTCTAAACATCACAGCTTTCCTGAAGAGCTCGTCTCTTCCCTGGCTTTATTCAGGCAAAACTGAGAGGGAATGATTAGAAGAAATAAAACTGAAACGCATCTTATAATCTTTTTTCTTTTTCTTTTTTTTTTTTTTTATTTTCCCATTTATGTCATCTATCTCAATTGCTTTCGGAAAGCCTAAGCCAGAATGAGCATTCTTTTCTGAATTGATACACCAGAAAACTGTATCCAGGCTCTGAGGCTGCTGTTTTTCTGTAATAAAAGCCAATGTTCCACAACATCCTCATTACTTTCTCAACACCAAGTTGTTACAGTGTATTAAAAATAAGTGTCTTTCCCAATTTAAATGTAAAGGGTCAATTCAGAAATGGAAAAAAAAAAAATCTCAAAAACCTGGACTGCACTGGTGATAAAGGTTTAAAAGGGCTCTCAGAAAGTTTAACTCCATATCAATGTCGAACTGATGGGCTGAATCGACACCTGAGGTGGGGCTGACTCAAAGCTATACAACTATTGCTGCTCCCATATTAACACCCCTTGCCCCAGCAAGCATGTTCTGTGGAGGGGACACAGTATGTATGCAGTCAGGACAGGATCTTTCCCTTCATCTACACAGTCAGTCTCAAGATCCCCAGGTACATTTAATAACCATTTCTGAAGGACAGGTATTGCTATTAGCAGTAATAACTTGAATAAGTGAATTGCCAATGTTCATCAGTCTATGAATTTTACTGATATTTTTTAATTAAAAGAGAGACAGAAGGCCCAACCTGTTTGAATTGATTCGATCTGAATTACACAGCTGCCCTTTAAATCAAGTAACTGCATTCCTGAGATTGGTGGTTTTTCATTCTTACACCAAAGTAAACAAAGACTACTGATTTTAAAAGGAACTCTAAATGCCTCTGTAACTATTCCCTTTTACAGGGAATAGTTATTCCCTTTTACAGGGAATAGTTACAGAGGATCTACTTAGATCTTTTTAGGATCTATCTATCTACAGTATGGATTTTTCTTTAAACTTCTAACAGTTATAGATGAAATAATTGATCAAATCAGACTCCTAGGAGGGTGACTAGCTAAATATTTTGAAAAACATAATACACCTTGCTCTTTACTATTCTTACCTCTTCTATTATATCCATCATATAACACATGTACTACTTTAGAAATTACATATAAATAGAAGCTGCCACTTTAGGGAGGAGACTCATATAAATGAATAGCACTTATTAAAAAACTCTGCTGAATCAAATAGACTATTTTTAAAGAAAGATGTGCTTAATATCACCGCTGCAAGTCTGTGCCTTAGGGGACATGGATTTTAAAATTGCAATATATCACCAAGATGTCAAGCCTAACTTTGTGAGGTTCATTGAAGCATCAGAACCAGCATGAGAACACAGTGCCTCCTTCTGTCCTTATGTAGGAAAGAGATGGGAACCGAGCTTTGTGTCTGGCAAAAGCAGGGAACTGGAAAAGCCTGCAACTTGCCCAAAGACAGGGAGCTGTGGCTCACCTCATTGTGGAGGAAAGAGTCCCCAGCTCTGCCTCAGTTGTGCAGCAAGTTGCCTCTGTCATGTTACAATCCACCACCTCAGTCACAGGGCTCCCCCTCATCCCATCTTCCCCATGGCACCCAGGGGAATTCAAAGGAGCATCTTTCTCTGCTTGAGAAAGGATATTGGGTTTGGTCAGCTAGTGTGTTAGGCAGGGATATTATATTCCTGTAGGTTTCCAAGATGCATTTCCTTAAAGATGGAGTAGTTCAGCCAGGGCAAGAAGAGTACAGTACCATAATGGTTTGAATGCCATGCCAATTTGAGTCATGACCTTGAAGAGACAGTGCACCATATAGAAACTGGTAAGGTGTGGTGAATACACAATTTATTCTGAAGGATTTTACAGCTTGGTTTAGATTAGCTGCTATATATCTTTAATATTTGGCCAAGCACATAGTCCTCATCCTTCAGCAGAAAGCCAGAGAGGCACCATATAAGAGAGCCACCCAAGGTAGCAGACCAAGTCATGAAATAAATACAAACCTTTTGCTGTGGTCCTGGACTGTAAACTCTAAATTATGAATCAATAACACACTAGACAGCTTGCACTCAACAAGGCCAAGGAAAAGCCAGGATCTCCAAGCACAGGCCTCTCCTGTCTTCTTCAAATTATCATTTAAATTGGGAAAGAAAAATACATTCTTATATGTCACCCTGGCAAGACTGATAATCACCACACTAGTTCGTATTTTAAGAGTATCCTCTCAAGGAAAGGATATACCATTTGAATAATTTCTTTGCACTTATCCTGAGTGACCTTTCAATCAATGCTTTGCTTAGGAGAATTTCTTCTCAGGGAAGCAAGTACCTTAAAGAATACAGAAGTTATATGACTTGCAAAATGTAAAAGATTTGTCTGTGATCACTGAACTGTTACTGTTAGAATTACTTCTTACTGCAGAAAGAGGAACCTGCATGTGAACTGAAACTCCTTTTGACAGTGGAGGGAAGGAAATACCTATCATCTCTGTCACTCAGCTGGAGACTTTAAATTATTCCCATCACCTGGCAAATGACTCTAAAATTGATGGAACTTTAGTAGGGCTCACTATTGAAACAGCAGATTTCTTTTTGACCTAAGAAAGCATTGTTTCTTGGCAACTATTGTATTGCTTTCTTCCTTACTGTTCTGACAGTGCAGAACAATCAGAAGGCACAGGGGAACAGGTGAATGCAAATACTCAATTCTTGATAAGCTGGTATTTTAAGGTCAGTCCCATGTGAAAGTTCAAGAATATAGGAGCAAATTCGGGATATTTTTATATGTGGCTTTCCCCCAGAGACAGAGGTTGAAACAATACCCATCAGGTATGTATCTAGTAAAGGTCACTATAGTTTACATTATTACTGAGCTTTGCTAGTAGCATTCTGAATAGGGAGTCTACATGAATATGAAGGATTAGGAAAAGTCATATACAAAAGAACAGGTGGAGTCATAACTCTACCACATACTGATGGTGTTAGAAATGTGTTCTTTTTTTGCGGTGGTAGAGAAATAAACTTGTCAGTGAAATTCTACACATCTTTTGATAACTGATAACTTTTCTCTACAGATGTAAATGGATATTTTGGTGTTGGTTGCTCTTCTTTTTTCTGTTGCTTATGTGTTTGGGTTTTTTAACGGAGACCATAAACTTGTTGTAAGCTTTTTATCACTTCCTGAAAAATGGAGGGGCATTATATATATTTAGCAAAATGCAACTAATAGACCTGAATGTCCAAAAAAAGAAAGAAAAATATCATACTTTTTCTTCATGCACAGCAGATCAATACATTTTGCTTTCCCATTCATGAAAATCTGACTCTTTCTGTAACAGTTGCTCTGACTACACAAGAGAAAACTTATCAGTATATCTCAGCAGGCTGGGATATGCCTTCATATTTTCATGCTAGCACACCTCTTCTGCTTATTTAACTGCATCAATCTGTGCCACATTCTTTTTAACTGAAAGAGTTTGAACAATTAAGAAAAAAAAGAAATTCCCATATGTAAGGTTTGACCTTTGGAGCTGCAGACATGAGCATTCAGCTCCCCAGATCTTAAAAATAGAGAGAAACTCGTTGATAGAGTAATGGTTTAGATACTCTTTCACATGTACTTGAAGCAAAAGATATATCAGGCTCCAAAGGAAGATACTGAATTTCTTTTCAATAGTTAAATATCGAAATATTTTTCAGGCTTCTGCAGATGTGGTTCTCACCTAATCTGTAGCACTGAGATCAACACCACATCAGCAACATGTGGGTTGCAGTGAATTTTAAGGACAAAAGCAATGCGGCAGCCAGTGTTTGCATTAGCGCAAGCAGAGTTTCTCTTTGATTTTTTTTCACTGAAGTAGGAGATACTACCAAGTGTATAGGTTACAATGTGACTCTTCTAGTGCACTGTTCCATAAGCTAAAATTCTAACACAGATTATATTTCATGTTGGTTTATACCATGAAGGACATTTTCTTTCAAATAGGTATTTTGATTTTTTTAATTTACTATTTCTAAAAAGGATAGGACTGAGCTTCATCTTCCCTAATTTCATGCTGTCACAGAATACTATGTCTTTCAACAGACAATTCAGATAAGTAACCTTAAGCATTTGCATCTGGGGGGAAGCTTTCCAAGCTCCCACAGCTCTAGTCAGTCACAGCTCATTGCTCCTAACCTTGTTTTCTCTTTCAGGATGGATTTTATCAAGCCTCCCGCTTATTTCACAGCCCACATGCTTTGCCAGCTGTCCTTGCATAATGCAAAACTCAAGGCTGTTACCTATTCAAAAATCAAAGCTTCGTTTGAATATAGCCTTTATAGAGGCCATTTTTGCAAACTTTTAAGATGAATATTAACTGTAAACAGTAGAGATTATGAGACATAAGTTAAACCACTTATTATTATTATTATTATTTTTAAATGCTCAAACCAAGCAAATAAAGTATACGTACAAAGTTTTGATGGCAGATCATCTCCTGTCAATGGCAAGTTTCAGCTGGAAGGAGCTTTTGACACTTGTCATGCTTGGGGTACCTAATAGTCTCTTCTGTCAGAAGAAAATTGGGTTCCTAGTAAAATGTTTGCTCTAAAACTGCATAAAAACTAACGACTGTATCAAGCTATGCACATTGCCGGAAGCTACATTCTGCTAGGAGAATTGCTTTTATTTGGAGGTTTGATATCCTCCTGCTGTCAAGGGCCTCACATTGGCATTTGGCAGCCAGGACAATGGGTTCACTGTGAGTTTTATTGCAGGAAACCTTAATGCCAGCCGATAGCTCGGTCCCAGTGGAAGCTGATAATTTAAACAATGATGCTCATTCTGAAATTTTCTAATCAAAAAGTTTAGCTTTGTCAAGTTGTTGAATGCCCTTCAAACTTGGGAATGACCATTCAGAACAGACAGGGCAGGTATTTATTGCTTGTGGTGTTCCTGAAATACAACAGTGGTGCCATCCATTTCAAGTTGGGAAAAACATGTAACAAAAACTGCCTTATAAGTCAAACATTAGAAGAGAGCTGGGGAAAATTCCAATTCAAAAAATAGAAATATAAGCCAAACCTTAAATCAAATCTTCAACTCCAGCAACAAGGAAATAAAAAATGGTTATACCAGGACATCCAATTCTTCATAAGTGTTTTCTCTATGAGAAAAGTGCTGGTCTGCCAGGAATAAGACCAAAGGAAGACAAGAGTTTAAGTAATGGAGGTATCTCTCTGATCTCTTTCATATTCAAAATAGGCTGCAATATTAAGCTTCTTGCCAGAATCAACACTACCTGCCTGTCACCAGACATCTGTAATACAGAAACTTTAGCTTCTACTTGTCACATTTTTACTCACATTTCTACTTCTGAATCAACACTAACGCCTTTTCATGGGCTCATGGTGTCAGGGCACTGTGTGGCCTGGCAGGTCCCTGGGCTGGGGTGGCACCAGGGACTCACCCTGGTTGGAAAGGGCATGGGTGGAGAGGGCATCCTATGATCTCACTGGGGCAGGGACTGATGGCCCCAGAGGGGCTAGAATGGTATCTTGAGACATGGGTAGGGTGAAGAGAGTCCCAGGGTCTAGGAAGGGACATTAAAACTTATTGATAACATCGAGGTATACAGATAAAGAGTGGAATGAAGGAAGCATTCCTTTTTATCTGTTGCCTGTACAGGTCTTACAATGAAGCACTTAATACTTCTTAGAATCATAGAATAGTTACGGTTGGAAAGGACCTTAAGATCATCAAGTTCCAACCCCCCTGCCATAGGAAGGGACGCCTCAAACTAAACCATGCCACTCAAAGCTCTTTCCAGCCTGGACTTGAACACCGGCAAGGATGGAGCATTCACAACTTCCCTGGGCAACCCATTCCAGTGCCTCACCACCCTTTCAGTAAAGAACTTCCTCCTTATATCCAATCTAAACTTCCCCTGTTTAAGCTTGTCGTGGTTTAAGCCATAAATCAGCCACACAGTTTGTTCACTCACTTCCCCCTTTTTCTTCCCTCTGCTCCTGG
>JAOEHY010029911.1:0-15632 GCA_025447955.1 Psilopsiagon aurifrons | reverse complement strand
GCTGTTCAGCCTGGAGAAGAGAAGGCTGCATGGAGACCTCATAGCAGCCTTCCAATATCTGAAGGGGGCCTATAGGGCTGCTGGGGCGGGACTGTTCATTAGGGACTGTAGTGACAGGACAAAGAGTAACGGGTTCAAGCTTAAACAGGGGAAGTTTAAATCGGATATGAGGAAGAAATTCTTTACTGTAAGGGTGGTCAGGCACTGGAATGGGCTGCCCAGGGAAGTTGTGAATGCTCCTTTGCTGGCGTTGTCCTAGGCCAGGTTGGACATGGTGACATGGTTTAGTGGGCAGTGTTTGTGCCCATGGCAGGGTTGGTTGGAACTAGATAATCTTAAGGTCCTTTCCAACCCTGACTATTCTGTGATTTTATGATTCTATGTCTTTTTTAACTTACGGTGTTTTTACATCATGGCATATTACATAAACCTACGTTTTCAGACGAATTTATTTTGTCCTTGAGTGAAAATCCTCCCATTTAGAACTGAGCTGTGTCTTTCAAGCTGGGCCCTGTAAAAGGAGTAAGTTTTATTCTCTTCATTGCTGTGCTTTGACCTTTGGGACAAAACTGGTTCCACAATGACACAAAAAGTAAGAACTTTGCAGCTATTGGTTAGGACACTTAACAGCCTTTATCCTTAAGTATGTGCTGAGCTTCTTTTTCAGTTTCCTTATTTCTTCCCATTTTTCTCTACATCTTTTAAAAAGAATAAAAACATTTTTCTTGAGGTAGGAGTTCGTGGCGATGTTATATCCACATATGACTGAAGAGAAGTACCTTTTCCATATTCTGAAATAAAATACACCACACTTTGTTAAATACATAGAAAAATCAGTGACTGCACCTCAAAAGGCATACACCAAACCAGTGGGAACTTTCAGCCTTCACCCTTCTGTTCCACAGCCCCCAGACAGACAGTGGAAACGGCAATACAGCTCTTTCGCCTCATAGCAGTGTCTGAATTAATTAGTTAATTCCTGCTTAGGAAGTGCATGGGTGCTACTATAATGATGAGTCCTCAAGAAAAACTGGGTATAAACTGGTAATTTTCTTTCCAGGGCAGCATTTAATGAGTGAAGTATAAACAAGCTCCAGTGTACACAGTGACCGGCAGCTAATGTCCGTGTCACTGACAGTAACATAAAGAGGGCTGATTTCTTTCTTCATGCTGCCCTACCCTGATGCGGAGGTCACGTTTACCCACCTCTTGCAGTTGTCTCTGAAGACATGCATTAGAAAAATTGAAATCTGTGAAAATCAGCTGAGAAATGAGCATTTACTGTGTATTACTTGTGCCATTTGCTTTAAAATACCTCCAGACATTAGTAATTTCTGAAGTACATATTAAACCAACATGTACATGATTTGCCAGTGTTTCTTGAAATATTTGGTTAATCATCTTCACACGGGAGGCAATCAAAACCCAAAGTATTCTCTCTTTTCTAAATGATTAAGCCAGACTTCCCATGACATTTCACTAACAAGTAGGGCCTGTGGCAGTTTGCTAACAACAAAGTGAAAGGGAAATACATAGCATCCAACATCTCTGGAAAAAAAATAACAACCCAGAAAAAAAATGGGTGAAAGAAAAAGTGATGACCTCAAAGATGTGATAAGAAAAGGAAAATCCAAGACACAACTCAAAAGGAGCATAGGTTATTTTGATGGGGTAAGTTTTATTATAGGAACGATTGTTGGGGCAGGGATCTTTGTTTCTCCCACTGGGGTGTTAAAGCATTCCTTACTCAATGTTGGTGTCGCACTAATGATCTGGACTGCATCTGGGCTGGTTTCTCTGATGGGTTCCCTGTGCTATGCAGAGCTGGGAACCGCTCTGCCATTTTCTGGAGGAGAATATAGCCACATTAAAAGAGGCCTTGGATCCCTACCTGCTTTCGTGTTTATCTGGACGTCAACAGTTACCAAGCCAGCGTCGAATGCTGCTCGAGCTTTGCTGTTTGCTGAATATGCCACCCAGCCTTTCTACGGCATTTGTCCTGCACCAGAAGCGGTGAAGAAATGCTTGGCCTTGGCCGTTCTCTGGTCCCTGGGAATTTTGAATGGCCTCAGTGTTAAAATGGCTGCATGGGTGCAGACAGTTTTCACTCTGCTGAAGATGATGGCCTTGTCTGTAATCGCCGTCGGTGGCATAGTTCTCCTTGTTGGTGGGAGAAGGGAGAATCTGGCAAGGTTTGAGGATGCATTCAGCTCAGAGATCCCCAGTGCATCACAGGTTGCTGAAGCCTTCTTCCAAGGACTGTATGCTTATGGTGGCTGGTGGTCCCTCAATTATATGGCAGGTATGTACTCCTCTTTTTTAGATTTTGTTCTCCAGTTGACATTCTTAAGTTCCTCAGCTCATCTTGGTATAATTTGTCTCTCCTTCATGACCATAGGGTCTCTGACTTTTTATACAAGTCTTGTGTTTGTTGGGGCTGTTAGAAGAGGTGTTCTTCCTCTCTAGGGAAGTTTCTTGCTCCCTGTGCAGTCTCCAGAATCAGACTGACATTTCCAGGCGAGTACAAGTGAAATCAAAATAGTTCATTTAAAATTACCTGCGTGAACAGATTTTTTTTTTTATACCTCCAGAAGTTTCATTTTTGTCTTTCTCAGTGTCAGTGCCAGTGCATTGTTAGAAAAGGGTTAAGATATCCGTGCCAAATTATGTGCACAGTAAAACCATACCAAAGAAAGGTAATTGATTAATTTGTATTTAAATATCTGTACTTTCTCTTAGGTTATGGGGCTGATTTGTATGTGGACAAATTAATTTTGAATTGTGTTAAAATAGAGTAATTTTATGGTATATATAAGTTGGTCTGTAGTCACTTTCTTGGGAAAATGAGAGTTTTGCACTGAAAGTGGAGAAGAATCAAAGGAAATAGTATAAATAATTCTGTACAATCTGTACTCAATTTTAAACATTCAAAACTTTTTTAATTATCTACTTTCCTTATTCTGTATAATGACATGTTACAGTAATAAATAGAGAAGTTTTTGAAAGCTGTAGATAATGTTCCTGATACTAGTTACGCGTGTCTCAAATAGTGTTTTATAGTATCATCAGATTTGTAGAATTAAGTTATAAGCAAGTGGATATTGCTTTTATATCGTCAACCCTATTTATCCATTGACCTCTGTCACATGTAAATCATTAAATAAATTGAATGTGTGAAATGTATAACAAAGTTCAACGGTGAGGACAGTGTGAAAATTGGGTTAATGTTTAAAACAATTACTGTTATTATTACAATCCAGCTATTACAGCATTAAGAGTATGCTGCAGTAGAAAAGTTGATACAAGTCAGCAAAGTATATATTTAAAATCTTAGTATTTCCTTAAAGGCAAGGATTTAGCTTTGCAAGCCTGGGACAATACAAATTATGGGTAAAATATTACTTTATTTTTTTATCAGTTAGCAGTAGTAATAAATGCCATACACTAGGCAGCACAGCTGTTTAGGCAGATGCAACCTATGCAGTAGTCCCCTTCTGAACTGAATTGCTTATTCTTCAACAATAACTTCATTCCCATGAGCTTGAGCTAAAGCATCAGGTGCCAGCTGGACGGCAGGACTGTAGCAAACAGCAAGGCAAATGGAAAGATAAATTTAAATTGGCAAGTTTGATGATTGTCCTCGTCTAGGCTCAAAATTACCAAGTGTATTTCCTACATTTGAAATAAATCCCAAATTCTCTTGTTGTCTGTATCTGGATTCTGCTGTTGTGCTCATTCAGTCCCTCTGGCTCTGTGCACAACAGCCAGTGCTGAGGCAGGCTCAAGGCTGGTGTTCTGGGTGGGAAACAAATTATCTTTGAGGGAGGAAAGGGAGTTTTGTGTCCTAAAAAGAGCTTAAGCAAGCTGCACATTTGACTTTTCACTTCTTCCCCCTTGTGAGTTATTTGTTGGTAATACTCAGGAAGTCTTCTTTTTGTAAAAGCTGAGGGAAATAGGAAGGGGAAAGGGAGCAAAAGTGAATGGATGGAGTGGAAGAGATGAAAAAGACTCATTTTGACTGAGATGAGGATGATTTATTTGGATTCTGGAAGCCAGCTCTGTCTTTTGCTGGGACTATCACATACTCAGGGATGCATGTCAGTGCCTCAGTTACTTAGCTGCAAAATTGGATTTTTTTCTTATTTGGTGAGAATAGTTTTAAGGCAAGATGCCAGGCTTAGCACTAAACATTTTTCCTCCACCAGTGTTGCCTTGGAAAAGATAATCAAGAGAAAAATCCAGCTGAGGATGACCTTTTAAAGCTGCCACATTGCATATATTCTGTCAGTACCTTCAATCTCTCCTGTTACTTTTTCTCTAGTTCCTGATGCAGGAGCAAAGAAAAGGGTTTTGTGCAGGAATAGGAAAATACAGTCAAAAAGTTCCAGATCAGGACTCATGAGGTGATATAGCAACAAAGAATTTGACTTTAGAGTCTCACGTTTAAGCTAGTGATTTTATGGCTGCTTTAACATTTATTACCAAGTCAGTTTTCTAATGTAAGTCAAATACTTGTTTAATCAAAGTTATCAGTCCTTTTGTGATTTTTTTAGTCAGTCTGTCAGACCTCCTATCCATCCCTCCTTCCAAGATAGTAAAAATATATAGTTAAATAGGAAAAAAGAAAAAGAAAAAAAAAGGGAAAAGAGAAAAAAAGAGAAAGATGTAAACTAATAAACTCTTTGAGAACCACTGTAGGACCTCACAAGCAACGTAGCTCAGCAGCTGTGATTAGAGTTTGGAGCAGGGCTTTGGTATTCGACTCATGAAGCTCTGTGCAGATTTGCTACTGAAACACACTTGCAGAAGCTACACTGCTTGCTTTATTAGTCTTTTTAAATTGTATTTTTCAGAGGAGATGAAAAACCCTAGCAGGAATATCCCCTTGACTGTGATGACTGCTGTTCCTGCAGTAATGGTTTTTTACTTACTGGTGAACATCTCATATCTGACTGTCCTCACACCTAAGGAAATTGTCTCTTCAGGTATGGATTTTTTTTTTTTTTTTTATTAAAAATGTGTTGTCCATTAGCATACCCATCTGGTGTCAGTTTACTGGGTTTGGGTTACTTCTGCTCTTCTAACTTCACAGTCCAGAAGTTTGAGCTTCAGTCTAAATTTTAACAGAATTCTTGTTTAGTTTTGCTATATGACACAAGTTGGACTGAGTACAGACAGATGTTATTAGGTGTTGAAAATTTTGGCTTATACCTGCACTGTCTAAAAAGATCAGAATTGTGTTAAACCCTGGAAAATCAGGTGAAGATCAAGTCTCTGCAGAGTATAGAGAAGGCCTTTATTTTCCTGTAGATTTAATCCCCTCCCTTCCTTCTTCCCCTACCTCACGGTGGCTCGGGCTAAAGCCATTACTGTTTAGGAGGTAGACAAGTCTGGTGTGATAGGTAATATGAAAAAGACTGTGGGCACAGTAACGTAGCCATTTTGTTTGAGTGTAATTCATAATAAATACTGTGATTCCTTAGAAGACCCTATACAGAAGTCCAGTGTATGTAAAGCCTCTCTCAGATCCTGTATCAATACACTGTCCATGAAAAGGTCTGAGAGGAGTTATATTTGTCCTTTATTGTCCAAACAGCACCTTTTAAATACCGATCTAATGAGAGTGAGCTGTCAGACCTTGCCTCCAGGAGTGACAAAAACAGATTCCCTGGGAAAGCATCTCAATAACATAAATGGGAGTGGTGTAGCTGTCACTCAGCAACCTCGTATTATCACTCAGCCATTGTCAGGCTACCTGCTGGGAGAGATGGATACATTTGCAGATCCATCCTACAATGAAAGAGGCAGAGTATCTGTGCATAGCAGGTGCCCACCTGGCATGACCAACTCCAGGCATGACCAACTCCAAACATGCCAGGGGAGCTGTGCTTATCTGTATCAGGTGAGGAGACAGCCTTAATTTTATAGCTCTTCTTTCAAACATTGCTGTGAGTTGCTGTGGTTCTTTTTCCTTCATTACATTTTTTTTTTGGTGTGTGTTTTCCCCATCTCTAAAATCTTCCTGTGCTGTGCAGGTCACTGTAGGACATATTCCCTAAGGCAGTTGGTTATAAACCCACTAAATACTATTCCTTGCTACAGTATAGGCTATAGCTAATTTTTAAACCATTTTGAGCATCTGTCATTCAGAAATAATCTTTCACTTTTCCCAGTTCCACCCAAAGCAAAACCTTATTAACGCACTTGCTAACCCATCTCTGTGCGTACATGTGCTGCTTGTCTTGGCAGTGTCCTCACAGTGGATCATGCCACCATTGTGGCCATACTGGGGACTTCATTTTCTTTGCCTTCATGGCCTTGCCCATGTGTGTTTGTTTGTGATGCATGGTGGTGAGGTGCAGCTTTCTCCCACTGGGCAGTCCATTACTGTGGTATTGGCCACAGCAGATTTACCTGGCTTGCTCTTGCAGGCACTGCTCCTTCATGCTGTAATCCCTTCCCTCCCCTATAAATTTTTAGCTCCTTTATTAGTAGGATTAGATTAGTCCTGTTTGAGTACTGTAACAAAAACCAGGTGTTGTTGGTAAATAATAAGTGGTGTACTGTAAGTTTTGTTTCTGTTGAGTCTGACAGTAATTCAGAACATGGTGCCTACACTGCATTAATGCTTTGCTTTCTTGCAGTTGCTGTGGCAGTCACTTGGGCTGATCGAGTGATCCCCTCTGTTGCCTGGATCATTCCTCTCTCTGTTGCTGTCTCAATATTTGGTGCTCTCAACAGCAGCATGTTCACACTAGGTCGATTAAGCTATGCTGGAAGTCAGTCAGGACATTTACCTGTTTTAATGTCCATGCTTAATGTCCACTCCTGTACTCCAGCACCAGCCATGATTTTTTCAACCACCATTGCGTCCATTTTTATCATCCCTTCTGACCTTATTATGTTAACAAATTACTTTGGATTTTCTGCCTGGCTTATGACTGGATTGACTTGTGCAAGCCTGATTGTACTTCGATACCGGGAACCTCATCTGCATCGCCCGTACAAAGTAAATGGAAAAAGTTACAAAATGTATTTACAGATTTTTTTTTTGAGTCATGGGTAGCATGCAGAAGTTGCAGAACAAGTGCAAGTCAGAAGTGGATAGTCAATACAAAACCACAAATGATCACAGTGTTTAAGAGCCTTACTTAAAACCTTTGCTTTACTGTAGAGGGAAGAGAAATGAGCAGATGGTCTCTGCCTGAGAGACCCTGCATTTGAGAATGAGAGTTGGTTATATGCAGAATATAACAGTGGGGTGTGTGCAAACAACATTGAAACTGTACTAGTGCTGAGCAGTAACCAGAACAATGTGAGATCCTGACTGGCTATTCATGGCTGACTAAACCTTGATCTACTCCACTCTTTCCTGATGTCACCGGAGACATTAAGGATAGGTTTAATGTCCTCTCAGTCCAGCTGGTAGAAAGCTGTGGTAGAAGTGTATGCTTCTTGTGAAGGCTGCTTTTAGGCACCCAACCCTGAGAGTCTTTTAGGAGCACATAATATCATATGTGGACAAATGGTTTTCAGGTGCTGCCTCTCACCCTCTTGATGATAGGAGTCTGAACAAGTATTTTAGAAAATATGCTATCTTGTAGGCAGTTTGAGGTCAGGTGAATCTTGTCCTGGGTGAGATTGCAGCAGTGGGATAAATGGTACTCTAGTGTGGCAAAGAACACATTATTATTCTTATGAAGGCGTAAAATCACAGTTGGTCAGTTTATTTCCTAAACCAGTTTTTTTTTCTTTCTCTTGCAGGTGTTTCTACCAGTTCCGTTTGTGATGGTGGCAATGTCTTTCTTCTTAGTTTTAGCTCCCATAGTGTGGTCTCCAAATCTGCAATATGTTTATGCTTTCCTATTTATGCTAGGAAGTCTTATTGTTTATCTGCCTTTCATACATTTTAAATTACATTTTTCATTTCTTGATAAAATTACTTGCCACTTACAGCTCCTGTTGGAAGTCTCCCCTGCCGATGGATTTGCTGAGGGCAAATGTGAATAGCGGCAGGTGTTTAATCCTGGTACAACTGAGAGTCCACAGAAGATTTTGTTTAACTGAAACTGTAGAAGGTCGAATTTAGATGATGGGTGTGATATACAGATGTACATGAGTGTGCATGCATGTGTGTGTATGTATATAGATAAATATACGTATATGGCATGCACGTATACATGCTCTTACACGTATGTATACATGCTTTTAGATATGTATAAAAATATATGCATTTTAATCTATAGACATTAGCATAATGAGTTAATATCTATATATTTTTATGTGTGTGTGTGTATATCTACAGGTACGTAGATATATATGTACACTTATTTAATAGGTGCAGATATTCTCTCTCAAGCTGGTAAAATCTGTGCAGTTCTCTCCCTTGCTCCTGAAGACAGAATTGCACGTGTTGCACATATTCTTGCAATAATAGAAATCTGGCTAAATTACAGCACAAATTATCAATACTATCATCTAATAAATGCATAAGTACATACTAAGCGTCATCATTATATAAATATACTTTGGATTCCAAGTGAAATTGTCTGGATTATTTTTAGTTTATAGTAGCTCATTTCTTAGCAGTTCCGTTTTTAAAGGCTTTATACTTCTGTTTGTCTGCTGCCTTTTTTGTCTGAATTTATTTTTAATTAAAACCTTTGAAGAACATAATAAAATTGAGACCTTTTTTAATCCCAAGCAAACTGTACATGGTGCATTTTAGCTATTCTAGAACATGACATCATACAAATTCAGGGTGAAATATTATGCAACATCTAATAAGGCAATAAGATAAGGCAATAAGAATTACTTATCCTATTCATCACAGCAATAAAACTAAAGGTATGTGGATTGTGTACATCTTTACATTTATATTGCCTTATTCCTTGGTTTTCTTTCAGTGGTATTGAGTAATAAGAGCTTTTTCAGGCCCCTCCCCTCCATTTGGATTTTGTTTATGAAAGCAAGATAAATATTTTTTTTTATATATTTGTAACATATAAAGTTCAGTGAGTTTTTAAACTTAGAAAAAAAGAACCAGTACACAAGAAACACCACATACTTAGGTGATTAGTCTATTAATATATGCTTGTCTATTAAAGCTCAGCAATACAGCCAGTAGATGGCTCCAGACTAGCATGTCTCTTAAACCATGATATTCGGGGTTGCTGGATGTATTGGTGAGAAAAAGTTTTATAGAGCATTGTACTGTAACACAGTAGAATGAAAAAGTTCTTGCTGGAAGATTCAATTCCCTGATATATAAAAAATTTGAACATCAGCATGATAAAGACTTTATACATAGAGTGATTAAGCCTATACATAGCTATCCAGAGTATGGGTTGCCCATTAAGAATGCTGAGAACCAATTAAAGGTTTAAGAGGATTTGACTTTGCCCTGGAACAAGCCCCTGAATGAAAACAAGTGCATGAAGAAAGTGTTTTTTCTCACAGCTGGTAATGTACAGAATGAAAATTTGAAATAAAAATTAGACCTTTTAAAATGCTGTAGGAGGAAAAATCCATGCAGTTGAGGAGTGAAGTGAATACAGCTGAGCCAGAGAGTGGATCCTGCTGAAAGCAAGGCAGGAATCAGTGTTTAATTTCACTTAATACTGCCATTGGAAATAACATTTCTCTTGTTGTTTAAATTTAAAAAAAATCACAAGACTTGCCAACATTTTACAGGAGTAATATTTTAAGAACTGATTTCTAGTGCTCATTAAATGAAACATTTTACTGTGACTAAAGCACCAGTCTGGGATTTGTAAATGCAAGTATGGTACCTGGCAGTCTTGATCAAATCACTTATTTAAACCCATGTTTTAACATGTAAATAAAACCAGGAGTCATAAAAAAACAAGTGTGGGACAATAATATTGTATTATAGACCACATGGTTAGAAAAAGCAGACATCAGGGGGATGTTGCTCAACTGGATGTGTAATTCCTGTGTAATTTCATGTCAGTATATCTATTGAGCTTGTTTATACACCTGAAATCCATAAAGGGCTGAGTACCTAGAAAAGATATATATATCAGGGTATGTTTGAGTAATTGGAGCATATACTGATTAAAGATACAAACTCCGAATTTAGAGGTTTAGTAGTTTCAACAAATTAGGCAACTCAAAAGTCCCAATGAAATGTAATATAAAATAAATTGCACCTATGGAACAGGTTGCCCAAAAGAAGTGGTAAGTGCTCCATCCCTGGCAGTGTTCAAGGCCAGGCTGGAGAGAGCCTTTGGTGATCTGGTCTAGTGTGGCAGAGGGGTTGGAACTAGATGATCTTAAGGTCCTTTCCAACCCTAACCATTCTATGATTCTATGTATCTTTTTGCAATACAAAGTAGTTTTTCCTTTATAAAAAAATCTAGGAAATGGCACATAAACAAGAATGTGGGTACCCCACAGTTCAATGGTCATTGCCAAAGGATCAGCAAATATAAAAAAATAACAGATCAGAATTAAAACTGCCTGCGCAAACTTAACCTGCCCTCTCTGTGAAGGCACCTTATAATGGCCTTTGTTTATCAGATTATAAAGTATTCTCTCAATATACGCTTATCCCATTTATTGGATGGAATGGATGGTGTCCAGGTAGTTCACTATTATTTTCTTCCCATTTCTATGTGTCACCTTGCACTTCATTTATCACTCTCTGTTCAGATGCTGTTCTTGATAGACATTATTAATTTCTTTCAGACTTCTCTAAGGTGTTTCTCAGGTCAGCATCTGAGCACTTCACAGCAACCACTGATTTGTCTTTATTCTCATGAGCTGAATCAGTGGTATCATCTTTGATTTGCAGAAAGTAAATTAAGCTGATGCGTCGGTTGAATAACAAATGAATTTTGTTGCTTTTCCAGAGATCTTTCAATTCATATCAACCACCATAATGAAGAACCATTGATGGAGAATCAGGTCCAAAGTCAGAATTCTGGGCAATATTCAAATTCCTTAATTCAGCAACCCTTCTGCAAGTGCTACCTCATTCACTGCATCAAATTTCAATTCTGCAGAAAATGGGGGATTGGCTACCTCACATTTAGTGTCTTCTTCAGTGCAAACTGTTGACTTATTCCCAGATCTAAGTGAGATGGAGGTCTGAAAAAAAAATGCTCTCATTAAATGACCTGATGTTTGGAAAGGGACTCACACAGCTCAGCTGAATTAACACTATGAAAGCAATCTTAGATATGGTAATGCCAGTCTTTTGAATCTTAGTCATTTGGTGTTCTCTTAATGCAGCCGTTCTTTTGACTGAGTATTTTAGAATTTTTAGAATGCTAAATCACCAAGAAGCAAATACAGTGTTCAATTTATATACGCTTCTTACTGTGGATCATTCTACATTTCCAAGCAATAAGCATAAAGGAACAGAATTCGAATATATAACTCACATTAGCTAGTCTGGCGAAGAGTATTTCAATATTTTAATGTTATGGTTTGTTTTCAGTGACGCTAGTTGGTCTCAGTTGCTTTCCTGTTTGAACATACCTCATAAAATGCTATATAGAAGTGTGACAGGTTTAGTACTAGACTGTATCAGACATTTATTTAAATTTTAACTTTTTTTTTTTACCTTTGATTTCATAATTCTTTTAAGACCATGCATATGTGCACGTTTCAGAAGTTCAACCTTACAACTGATAAACTTACAAGGTTGATACTTGTTTTTCAATATTGTACTGTCCTAGTTTGGCATGTAATGTCCCCAGCTGTTTTTCTAGGTTCCTAACACAAGATTTGTTTGTATGTATGTCAGCAGCACTACTCTTTTTTTTTTTTTTTCATGGCCATTATATCCATAAAAAGACAATGTAAAAATATAATAGATATTCAGATAATCCTATTTTAAAAATTACTTATACTTCATGCTAACTCCATGTGTGCTGCCTTAAAAAATCATTTCACTCTAAGGCAACGCCCAGACAGTACAGAAGGAATGAAAAAAAGCAGCAGTTAATTGATTTAATACCCCTTTTTGTAGTTAGTGTTAACTGTGATTCCAATAAAAAGATAATTAATAATAAACAGCTGTGTATTTTTTTTGTGCTCTGATGTGGTGATTTTTGGTTGGGACCTACGGTTTGCCAATAGCTCTTAGGCATGGAGGGGCTCAGACTTTCTGACTTTTAATCTTAGTTTGATATGTGCACTGTGGGCATTGCTAAGTTTGCCCACATCTCAGTTTCCACATCTATAAAAGAGAAACAGTTGTGTTTTAACAGCTTACAGGTCAAAGAGTATTTGGTTGTCACCTCTTCTGGATTGCAGAAATTATTCTTGTCATTGCCCTCTATGACTTACTCCAAGTGTAGGGGCACCTTGAGCATTCCCAGATCTTACTGCCTTGATTTGGAGGGGTAAGAACTGTATGTGTTTCAGGCTTTGAAGCAGTTTCTTTTCTGCTTTGGAACAGGAAATGAAACATCTTTAAATTAGCAGGTTTGGATAACCTGTATCCAGCAGGTTTAAAGGCACTGTTGGGAGCTTGAGTATTAATATTGATTTTCAATAATTCTTGTAACCCAGGGGAAGTTTTGGGAGAGCAAAAGAAAGTTAGCATGCTAGTATTTAAAAATAATAAAAGAGATGACCCAAATAATTATAGGCTTGTCAGTGTGACATAAAACCTTGCGAAAATAATGGAACAGCTAATGCAAAACTGAATTAAGAAAGAATTAAAAGAGTAACATAATTAATGCCAGCTCATTTGTGTTTATGGAAAATAATCCTATCAAAGTAGCTTCACATTGTATTTTCAGTAATTTTCGTTGATTAAAGGATAATAATGTTGATGCATAATACTCAAACTTCTTTACTTGAAACGAGATGAGAAAAGTCTTATATCTGGGAGATGCTAAAATCAAAATGACACATTAAATGCTTTAGAAACTGCCAAATGAGATCTCAGTTTAACCTGTGAAGTCTCCAAAGCAGCCCCACAGAGATCAGATCCTGATTCCATCATCTTTCATGTGCCTGTCAGTGGTCTGTAAAAATGGAGCTATCGCTAAAGCTAGAATGTTTATATGTGACTAAAATAGAAAATGACAAAAACAAAATTAAGATGACAGAGCACCGAGCCAAGACCCTTAGGATTCTGTGATCAGCTGGGCAGAGGCAAAAAATGTGCTGTGCCAAAGTTATGATCACATGTGTAATAGCCTAAACCCCTGCCCCCTTTCTGGTGGCAGCACATTATTAAATCAGTTTTGTTGCCTGTGACTGAGAAGTGGTCTGCAGTTGTCATGAAAGGTCAACTAAATGGAGCTTCAGAGAGATCCTGCTTCTTTGTGCGGCATTGGCAGAGTTGCTTAGGCCTCCTTTGAAGAACTGATTCCAGTTCTTTTTCCACAATGGGAGAAGTGGCTGTGATTTCTCCCTCAATCTTTTCCAACAGTGGACAGTTTCTGACACAAAACCAACCACGAGCAATAGCTGCAACTTCGATATTTTAGCTTAGCCAAATGGAAATGGTTTGATTTGAAGCAGAACAAAATATTAATAATTGGCTTTTTAATTAGCAGATAAAGAGAACGTAAGATCCTGGACCTGAAAGTTGAAGGAATTCAGACTAGATTTGAAGTACATATATACATTATTTTGCAAGGCTCGGTATGTTAATTCAGACCTCATTAAAAACACATTCAGGAAAACATGAAAATAACTTTTATTTCTCCCATTTCTTCTTAATCCCTTTTCAAAACAAGTAAGTTTCAGCCTTTAATATATTTTCCAGCAGAAATTTCTGTCAAAGCCATTCCTGTCAATGTTAAAAGTTTCTCTTATGCAGCACATTTTGACAGCTCTACATTTTTCTCCAAAATTGTCTAATTATTTCACTGTGTGGTCTTTCTAAGCCAAAAATGTTATGTCATAATTTTGAATTTACTGTCAAAAGACACTGAGAATAAACACGACATCTGCCAAAACACATCAGCTGAGTTTGATCATATGTATTTCAGTCTTTGTAAAAGCTGCCTCTCTGATCTGCAGTTTATTCGCATTGCAGGCAGTGGTTGGACTAGTTTGGCAGATCTTCTGTAGAAAATGCATGTGAAGTACTCAAAAAGTCATCCAAATGTGAAAACATGCTGGACACTGAATTGCGGTCTTCAGATTTGTCTTCAGCATTAGGATTTTTTAAATTTGCTGTCAGAAATGGCATCTTCTCTGTGCATTCATTGCCGTGCAGATTCAGTACCTTACAGTTGCTGGTTGATTAATTTTTTTTCCCCACAAATACTCAAGTCTGAGTAATTGTTCTGATGTGTGAAAAATGCATTGCTAAATTCTCAACTTGTCTGCTTTAACTTTCTGGTTTGGTTTTAGCTATTTCTTTGCTGTTACTGAATTTCTGTTCTCTGTATAGATTTTATTAGACTGATCAAGTCATTACAGAACTTGCCATGTTCACAGAAGGAAATCTTCACTAAAATTAGGCTGGGATTTTTTTCAGTTTATTTAATGAAATTGATGATATGATTCTTTCTTCATTTTCTCTGAAGCAAGCTTGATCAACCATCCTCCGAGGACTCTAAAGCTAGGCTTAGTATCTGAGAAGCAGTCACACAGGCAATATAATATAAAGCTCTTGTAGGGTAAAATAGGATTTTTGTGCCTGGACTGCATAAATTATATTCCAAGTCTGGCCATGGTGTCTAAGGAATAGCTAAGGAGTTAGTCTTAGCTAGTCTAAAAAGTTATTCTTAGCTAATTATTTGCGAAGGCTTCTAACAGCTGCCCCAAAGCAGTGTTTCCCAGGTGAGACTCCCATGACCTGGAAAGATGGTTTGTATTTCTTGGTTTGGATGGTGATATGGAAATCTGTCTGGGGACAGGTGAGCAGTCAACAGAGAGTTTGTGGGTCAGGGTTAAAGGGAGAACAGCAATTGGAGACATTATTGTGGGGATCTGTTACAGATCGCTTGATCAAGAGGGCTCAGTGGATGGAGCACTCTGTAGACAGATAGGAACAGCTTCAAGCCTGCAGGCTCTTGTTCTCATGGGGGACTTCAACCACCCTGATATCTGTTGGAGGGATGGTACAGCCTGGCACAAGTAATCCAGGAGGTTCCTCGATTGTGTGGAAGACAACTTCCTTCTGCAAGGAATAGAGGAGCTGGCAAGGACAGGTGCCATGCTTGATCTCATGCTTACTAACAGGGAAGGGCTGGTTGGAAATGTGACACTCCAGGGCAGCCTTGGCTGCAGTGATCATGAGATGATTGAATTCGAGATCCTCAGGACAGTGAGAAGAGCATGCAGCAAGCTCACTGACCTGGACTTCAAGAGAGCAGACTTTGGCCTCTTCAGGAACCTTCTTAGTAAGGTTCCATGAGATATAGCCCCAGAGGGCAGAAGGCCCAAGACTCTTGGTTGATATTCAAGGGTCACCTGCTACAAGCTCAGGAGTGTTGCGTCCCAATTGGAAGGCAGTGCAGCAGGAGGGCCAGGAGACCCCCTTGAATGGATAAGGAGCTGCTGAGGAAAATTTGAAGGAAAAAAGAGGCTTCTAAAAGATGGAAGCAAGGACAGGCGGCCTGGGAAGAATACAGGGATGTTGTCCGGGAAGCTAGGAACCAGGTTAGGAAGGCTAAGGCCCACTTAGAATTAAA
>JAOEHY010029910.1:8354-18500 GCA_025447955.1 Psilopsiagon aurifrons | reverse complement strand
CCAGGGATGGGGCAGCCACAGCTTCTCTGGGCACCCTGTGCCAGCGCCTCAGCACCCTCCCAGGGAAGAGCTTCTGCATAAGAGCTCATCTCAGTCTCCCCTCTGGCAGGTTAAAGCCATTCCCCTTGGCCTGTCCTCATAGGCCCTTGTCCAAAGCCCCTCTCCAGGTTTCTTGTAGGCCCTTTAGGCACTGGGGCTGCTCTAAAGTCTCCCAGGAGTCTTCTCCTCTCCAGGCTGAAGAACTCTGGCTCTCTCAGCCTTGCAGAAGAGGTGCTCCAGTCTCTGTTCTTCTACCTTTCTTCCTTTGCTGTTCTTTCTTCCTTTCCTATTCTATTTCCCTCCTCTTCTCATTATAGCTTTTTCACAATTAGAAGCTTTGAGCTCTTTTTTATTTTAAGCCAGTTTCAGGTAACAGAAAAGGGCTGTAAGTTTAACAGAAGAACTCTCATTGAGATTCTATACGCTGCTCTGCTCAGTATGTGGCTCACAGCTGGAGTGAGCACAGCGCAGGCTGTCCTCTGATCCACAGCTGCTGCAGAAGCAGGCCAAAACTAGGTGTTTATTTTTACAGACTGAAGAGCCACCACAGGCCTCCCTTGAAGAATTTGAATAGGGGGAAGGCTTGCCTCACCACCAGCATTCTCCACCGACCAGGGTGTAACATCACTTGTTGAGTCACGGTGTCTATCACACTCTGCACTTGAATAATTGATTGTGAGGACAAGAAGTGCTCAGCTGTGCAAGAACACAGACTTTACTCAGACTTGCTGATACTGATCTGAGACATTTTGGTCTGCTACATGCTGCAGTTCCAGACACCTTCTTGGGACCCTCACTTTTGAAATATTAAGGTACATCTAAGAACATGCCTATTTCTGAGAGGTGGGGTAAGTGCTCTGAAATGGAGACCCCTTTTTAGTTCTATGTTTACATAAAAACATTTCATTGAAAGCGAGTTTCCTCTCCAAGTGAGGGACGTTGTCACCAATCTATGTCAGTAAGCATAAATTTGTATCATACTTTCCATAAAAGCCAGGATGTTTGTAGGAAACGGGGATTCTCTCTCTCTCATCAATATTCAGCTCATCCTCCACAGCTCTCAGCTTCTCTTCAAATTTGTCAATGTTTGCCACCCGCATTGTGTACAACAGGGTAACATTCTGGGGATGTGCAATAAAAGCAGCATGTCAGCGTTTTAGCAGAAGAATACAGCAGTGAGCAGAAGAAAGGCACAACAAGGACAAGTCAGATAAAATTTAGCCTTATGTTACACCTTTTGATACTGAATCAACGAACTCACGGAGCACCTAACCGACCCTAGGCCTCCAAATGACCTTGGGAACACCTAGTACCTCCAGCACCTCATGAAAGCACAAAAGGCAAAAACTAAGTCAGCTCTCCAGAAAAAGGAGATGCAACAACTTTATAGAAAGCTGGATGGAGTTAGTATTATAAACTCAGTTATACTGACATGGGCACAGAAAGAATGTTATAATATGAACAGAAATAAACAGAAAACTACATACTGGAAAGGAGGAGCCTTGCGCTCCACTTGGACTTCTTGGATCTTGTTTCTGTGCCTGTCAGAAATTAATTTCATCTAGCAGTTGCAAATTGATCATAAATCACCCAACAAAATGGGATTTATCCAAGAACAGTATTTTAATCTCTCAAGTCAGTTTGTAATTTTTCTTAGTGGTAACTTCTAGAAGTAAGCAGATCAAACCCTGCTTTCTCTCCATTTTGGAAGATTAGGAAGGAAGTCTGATGGAGTTTGACAGAACACTTGAAGCTAAAATCCAAGTAGGAGAACATTTTTGAAACAAGATCTTAGAGTATTCTGGACACTTTCTCACGTACCAGACTGAGCCAGTAGAAAAAAACTGGTGTTTTTTTCCAGCTTTTTAGGCATAAGTGAGATTTTCTTCCAGATCATTATTAATTAATTTTACAAGTTAAACTAGAAGTCTTATTTCCAGGTTGATATAACAGAAGTCCCCTGAACTTCAAATAAATGAAAGAGAAAAATTAATGAAGTGCAAATTTACCAGCTAGAGTTTTACAGAACACATATTCATGAATTCAATTCCTTAGAGCAGTATAAGCTATGATCACTTATCTCAATTGCGGAAAGTCACTTACAACTTGTCCATGTGGGGTTCCTCCTGGGTGCAGATAAACCTCCACGATATCACTCTCTGGTACCACTTCAATTCTTTGGACCTCCCCCTTTGCCAGCATCTCATTCACAAAGTAGTTCCAGGAAATGTTGGTCCCTTCCCTGTTGTCACTGAGCATGAATCGAAACAACAGCACTATGACAGTTATGATGAAGAGTGCCCGTAAACGTTCAATATGCATTTGATTTTCCTTCTTCCTGCGTTTCTCATCCTCTAGAAACAAAAGATACCAGAAGAGAGAAAAGGTAAAAAAGATATAAGCATGTAATTGTAGAGCTTTCTGGTCCAAAGACAGGACAAATAACAAAGACTGACAATAATTTGTTTGGTTGGTTGGTTTTGGTGTTTTTTTTTTTGTTGCAGGTTTCTCCGGAAGGACTAGACTTGAAGCAGTATCCAACTTGCACTGCACAGGCAATTTTTTGGCTTGGCTCACAATGAAGGTTGTGTGACTTGCCCAAGGTTATGCAAGTGAGTCAGTATTCTGGATTATGTGGCATTCCCAGACCCTTCAGGCATCTAGACCATCAGACCACAAGGCCTCAGCTGTACACATGAAACAGCACCAAGTCAGAAGTTATGAAAGCAGAAGCACTTGAGATGTGAACTTCAACAGTTGCCTGGAAGGAGGCAAATTCTGCATCCTGCTAAGCAGCAAAATATCTGCCGGAGTCACACTGCTGTGGCTATATTCAGTCACTCCCCAAAGCCCCTCACTGCAGTGAGGCACTGTGTGATTACAGAGAAGATGATGGAGGATCACCTCACCTCTTGTGCTTTAACTGTTGCTTCAGTAAGAGGTGGATTTGAAGCTTCAGGGAGCCAAAGACCCTCAACCCCAGAAGTTATTGTATACAAAGACAGCAATCTCAGACATGTTTTGAGAGTTCTGATCAGTGTGTCCTGTTTTAAGGCAATCTGATATTGGTCAGCAGACTTCAGATGTCACAGTCTGCTAGTCTCATCACCATTCCACCAAACGTCATTCTATTTCAAAATGAGAGACTATCTCATTTGCCTGGCCTAACACAGATATAGGCCAAATAAAGCCACTGGACCCTTATTGCTAAAAATCAAACTCAAGAACTACTGCAGTCCACATTTAAATAACATGCTCCTACTCTGCCTAGTCCTCAGGCTGTTGCTAACATATCCACTGGGAAATATTAGGAGTAAAACCTGTTCACAGCGTCACTGGTAAATCACATAGCACAGTATTATAAGACATAATTGCTTCCTAGCGAGCTCCTGATCTGCTGTCACCCTGTATCATAAGACCAACGACGTCTCCACTACCTAAAAATATATCTGAATTTGCAGTAAATCTGGAATGGCACAGGAGAAGCGATATGCAGCTTACCTGTGGATATATACAGACTACAAATCAAGCTTTTGCCTTAAAGTTGCACAGATTTTCTCCCATGCCATACAGCTTTGTAAGTTTACAAAGTTTTGATAACCTTTCCACATTAAAGATCTGTATCAGAAGGATTCACATGCTAGGTGTGCATTCCCTTCCTTTCTGTACCAGTGGTATACTGAAGTGCTGACAAGAGAAAAAGAGATGGTTTACTCCTAGTGTTTGCCACCAAACCTTTTCTTATTCAGACTCCCAACATTTTTTTTGCACTGCATTGGCAAATTTCAGATCCTGTGGTCTACAAAGGGCTGCCACAGCACAGTTCAATGTCAACTGCCAGCTAGTATTTGAGTTGTGATGACAACAAATACCTCTTCCTCTTTCCAGCCCGATGTGGATGTTCTTGATATATAATTTAGCACTTGCTCTTGATACACAATTTAACATCACCAGCAAAGTGGCATACATAAATACTGCTCTACACCCAGCAATGAATTAATTCTGTGTCACTGGACTGCTAATACATCTGACTGCTGCAGCCCAGATTCAATTTATTTGCAAATTCATAACAAATGCTCTGACACTAGCATTTATCACTAGCCACCAATTAGTCTCTACACACACTGCAACAAAACCAAGGGACAAACATATGACCCAGTCAGATGCTAAAAAAAGTACTCTGTCCTTCAGACACGCAGCATCATTTTTCACTCGTTTCCTAGCCCTGCTCCACATATAACAGGAAAGGCTTGCTCCCAAATAGAAACAATGCAGCTTTTCAGATGTTCTTTGATGTTATCTCTTCACTTTTGTCTTATCTGCTAGGTCCAGCTTTATTACAACAAAGCAATTCATCAAAGCTGCAGGATGACATCCATTACAGTCTTATTAAAGAAAATTAAAACACAGTATGTGAGTAGCCTTAGTCTGGACAATATCCTGAAAAGCTGAGCAAGTTCTAAATAAAAAGATTCTAAGGAGAAAAGAAACTACTTTAGAAAGTGACTACTGGATATGTGAGTTCCTTGGAGATGCCGGAGTCAACTACTGCTAAATCATTTTTTGTATTAAAATTTCAGACAAAGTGAGGAGGCATAGAATATGTCCTAAAGCACACACGACTGAGGATGCAATCACAAAAGGATCACCACAGGGTAAAAGCTGGCCATTAGATACTCTGACACAAACAACTTCTCCAGTTTCTAAGAATTGGACTTGTCCAGAACTTTTAACCTACAGCTGAATTATTTCCTGAATTATTTCAGGAAAAAACACACTCTTTCTAGAAAATCAGAAGGGAATACAAAGCTTTACTCTACTGCACACTTAATTAAGAACAAAATCAATCTAATTCTAAGCTTATGTGAAGTCTGACTATCTTTATAGTACAACATTCATACTGTACCATAACTGCCCCACAATGTTCAGTAAATGAGAACCAGTAACTGGATGCAACACTTGCAAGCAACGGCTGTGGGAATACTTCCAGCTTTTTAGCCTCAAAAAGCCTCCATGAAGCAATGATTTGCCATTAACCCCAAATCTGAACTCTCTGATTAAAATCTTGCAAGGGCTGCAGTGACAGTTTGAAGAGTTCTTTTTAATAATTACTGCAGAGACAAGCATTCCTCTGGAGACACGGGGCAGCATTCCACCTCCCAAAGCCAAGCTATCCATTAATCACAGGAGAAGAGGCCACTGAACATGGCATGTTACTGTTTGTTAATTTTAACAGCTACAGCTCTTCAGGGCAGCACTGTGCTCGCAGTCACCCTGTGTGGTCTTGCAAGCACTAAGGGCCTCAACCTCCAAGCTCTGACTTCCTCAACAAGGACTCTCTGACACCTGCACTCACACCCCATCCAGGGCTTCAGCCCAGTGAAATGGATCACACAGGTAAAGCCACTGCTCTTGGCTTAAAGAGACTGCAGTGGCATGAGTCAGGCTGAAAGTCAGCAGCACCTGGCTGCTTTTATTCCAGAAGTTAGTCCAAGAGGATTCAACCATTATGTTTAAGCACAACATAGGTAAAGCTAAGCTATTCTATTATTTACTGACACTCAGACAAAAGCTTGTAATATAATTTATAAAATTATACTACAATCTGTATGACTTAAGCATGATGTTAATGTCTTCCAACTTGCACTACTAAGATCTAGAGCCCTCCATCTACAGGTTTACCCCTAACTCAAAGGTCCAGGAAACATGCAGCACAGCAAACACCCACGAACTCGCTCAAGACATCCCCAGCCCCTGCAAGCATGAACTAATGTCATTAAATGGAAAATGGTCAGATCCTTTGTGCTTCTGCAAGCATTACTGATAAGAAAGCAGAATGAGACCTTCACTGTTAAAGATCTACACCCTGCAGTCTGAAAACATGCCTAATCCAGAGGCCAGAGAATCTCTGCACCTCAGGTCTTGGGAGGTGTGTACTCACAAAAAGCAAAGAATTTTCTTTACAGCAGTGAAGAGTCAAATTACACTTCTAAAACAGAATGCAGCTGTTGTAAATCTACAAATAGCAGAAAGCTGAAAACACCACCAAGACCTGACAGGACACCCACAAACCCACTTGTATTTGAAAAAGATGTTTGGTGAAAACCTGGTAGAAGGTAGTGGTGCCTGCTAAAAGGATCAAAACACCACCTGTCAGAAGTTACACAAGGGTTTTGCCCGGAACACTGAAGTTATTTCCCTGCACCCTCACCATTAGCATCGTTAAATTCTTTACTTCCTTAAGATTACAGTACAGAGAGACCACCCTTCTACTTCTCAACGTAATCTGGCACACCATGTAGATCTCCAGGCTCCAAAACACATTTAGTGAGGTAAGCCTCATTTTCAAGAAGTCCTATACAGCGGAATGCCTGGGGCGTAGGCAGTATGAGACGGGCAAAAAAGCAGTATCTAGAAAGGCTGATTTAAAAAATAAGGAAGAAAAATTCTGAGCAAGTGCCATTATCACAGCTAAGAAATCTTCAAGGAATCAGATTTTAACTTTAAGCTCCGTAAATCACTAGAGACACGTCCACAGTGAAGATAAATGAAAATAAAAAACCAAATAAACAATGCCAAACCAGGATCCAACTTAAAGAACTTTATTTAAAGAACTTAAAATAAGTTTAAGTCAAAATGCTGCACAACAAAAGCTCCATACCAAAACTCAACAGTTAATACTCCTGTTTCCCTCTGCAAAGCAACAAAAGGCACACATCAATGAAGTTATTTGCATAGGATGCAAAGCAGCACAGAAACAGTTTCACGCTCTACATTTAAATCTTAGTATTCCAACCCCTAAGCCAAAACACCCCTTCAAACTTGTTTAGAAGTGGTAAGTTACAGTATCCAGAGACAGAAGCATTAAAGCCTTCCATGCTGTCTACCCTTACCCCTCACACATACAACTTGTTTCATTAAATATCTTTTTGGCACATACATACCATCATCTTCCTGTGGAGATTTCTTTTTGAATCCTCCATTCTTCTGGTTACTCCCCCGACAGCTTGAAGTACTAAACCAGTAAGTGCTACCTACAGGAAAGCAGAGTTAAGTTATTACTACCGGCAGACCTCAGGAGGCAGTGAGGGGGACTGAGGACAGCAGAAACACATGAGCTCCAAGTGCAAAGAAAGCTGACCTCCGCATCCACCCAAGCACACAGTCTTGCTTCTGTGCTGAGGAAACGAGACATCCTCATCAGAAACAGTCCCAAGAGGGGCAGACTCTGTCACTTTCCTCATACATTTTTCTTGACAATCCAATAAAAAATTGCTTTGCTCAGAGGTGATTTTAATGGAGCAAAGATAAAATTTTGAGAAATTTCTTCTGTGCTGAAACATGTACATATTTCCCAAGGCATAACCATAGTTAACACTGCTATGAGTCGAGAACAGCCTCACGCTAGGAACTGTAGATACCTATTAAAGGAAACATACATACTAGAGTTGAACGCAGGTTTCTCAGTAAATGCTGACAGGATACTCTAATAAATGCAAAGAAAGTAAGGCTTCAAACAGTAACACTCACAGTTGCTGCCACTACAGTTTACGCCCAGCTAAGGCTTTTTCATCAGAAACACAAGAAGTTGAGAAGCCAGACAACTGACTTGACGACAGCAGTTTCCACCTCCCATGGTCCTTCATGAAGGATCCAGAAAAAGGAGTAAGCCCAGAAACTGGAACTGCTTGTCCACTGCTACTTCTACTAGAGGAATTCACTGCCATTTGAAAGATTATGCATGTATGTTAACTTGAAACCCCTAACCCTCTCAAAGATGGAACAGCCGAAGCTCAGCAGGCCCACAATGGCCAGAACAGCTGTGACCAGCTTTATTCAAATCTCAAAGGCAGTAGCAAACTCATCTTTCCAATTCAAAGAGGGCAGCAAGGAGAGTAATCGCCTTTGGTTTACCTTTCTGTGCTTCTGCTCTAAGAATTCAGGTAACTTTTTCTAACATACACTTTTCAACTTGCTCCAGTGCAAGGCTTTCAGCAAGGTTGTACAATGTGAGTTCTGAAAAAGGTGAATGACATTATCATCTTAGGCTTTGCTAATGAGGCAGAGAAAGATTCTCTACTTTAAAATCTGCCGTTTTTAAATTAGCTTTTAGGTCTAACGACTCAAGTGCTTACTTAATGACAGAGCTCCTTGTTGAAAGGTGCCATTGTTCGTCCCTGTCACAAAAAAAAACCCTAGAACCTCCGTAAAATTCACACAGCTCCCAAAGCCAAGAACAGAACAGCTTTATTTCAGTAGCACAGGTAGTGAAGGTAAAGAAAAGTCAATACTCCTATTAAATATGACCCCTCCCCCTCCTCTACCTGTACAGTTGCTTTTTGGGACTCACCTAAGAGATTCCAAAGCTGGACTGGATCACGAATTATTTGTTGTTTCACCAGGACTCCACCAAGGCCCTGACACAGGGGCAAATGTGTTGGTGACAGAAGGCTCTGAGGAAGAAGAAAAACAAAAAAAAGCCAACTATTGGAAAAGTTCTGTGACTGCTTAACCTTTATATACTCTTCGAGACTAACACTCCTAAACAGAATCATAGAACCACAGAATAGTTAGGGTTGGAAAGGACCTTAAGCGCATCCAGTTCCAACTCCTCTGCCATGGGCAGGGACACCTCCCACTAAACCATGCCACCCAAGGCTATGTCCGACCTGGCCCTGAATACCGCCAGGGATGGAGCATTCACAACTTTCCCAAGAAACCTTCCAGTAAGCTACAGGACCAGCAGCTGGGAAACCTTCATATTGTATCTCTCTGTGCTGTAAGCTTGCCATGTGACTTTGAAGATGTTTATAACCCAGTTTTTAAAAAAAAAGCACATGTGTAACTGAAACATACACTCAAAACACTTTAAAATTTTATTTTCTCCTTCCTGTGGCTCTGTTCTTCATTGTAAAGATATGCTGGAAATCAGTTCGCAAAATGCAGAGATACCACCCCACAAAGCGGAAATCTTATGCACTAGTACTTTGTATACTGCTGCACAGCAGGAAGGGCAACACAGCCATTTCCCCATTGTAATTAAGCAGTAATCCTGCAGTCAATACTCACACTTAAGGGTAACTTCGCAACATCTGAACTAACATCTACCAACACTCTCACTGAACACAAGCCTAGCACTTTCTCTGATGTGTGATTCCCTGTCCCACCACCCCTCTATTGCACAGGCACAAGTTTCTGTGCAACAAACCAGACAGTGGCACTAACTAGGCTGAAATCCCTCACTTTTTTGCTGGCTTGCTGGAGAGCAACACCACAGCTTTTGCTGGCTCCAGATGGTAAACTCTTGGGAGGGATACCTTCTAGAATAGAACAGCTCAGACTAATTTAAATTGACAACAGAAAAAAACCTGGCATGATTCAAAAGCAGTCGTACAACTGTTCTTCCTCCACCGCCTGCTGAAACAGCCAGTACTTCTTCACTGCACTGCAGAAAAAATCACAAATAACTCTTCACTCACGGGTTCAGGGCCAGGTTGCACAGAGCCTTGGGTGACACGGTTCCATGTGAGGCGGTTGGGACTGGATAATCTTAAGTTCCTTTCCAACCCTAACTATTCTATGAGTCGATGTTGGAGGCCTTGTTTAAAGGAGAGCCTTGCCTTGTGCTTTGAGGGCTAAGCTAGAGGGACCTGTGATACCAAGAGTACAGCAAGATGGAGAAAACACATCTGTGGGTACACCAACACGGTGTGCATGAGTGATGCAAAGAGCCCGCACGATTAACGTTGGAAAAAAACCCTTTAATCAACGTTTCCTTACGTACAACAGCCTAGGTGCTATCTCCATACCATCAGTCCCCGCGTTACACCTACAACGCACTGCCACAGCGGACCTTTGGGATGGTCCTTCCCGAGAAACCCATCAGGGAAAGCCCCGCTTGGATCACGAGTCAGTCACACACGCAGCCGGAGGGGCTGACCCAACTCCCACCGGGCCGCCCGCATCCTCCTCCTCCTTCGGTGCTCCCGGGGCCACCTCAGCGGGACACGGCCCGAGGAGGCGGGGCGGGGGCTCCGAGAGGCGGCGGCCCCGGGCTGCTCCAGCAGGACCCTTCTCCATGCAGACCTCGCTCCTGGCTCTCTTTGC